>JAHIAM010002009.1:0-36429 GCA_021605205.1 Aegilops longissima | reverse complement strand
CGTGAGACCGGTTCCACCGACTAACATGCACTAGTTGCATAAGGTGGCTGGCGGGTGTCTGCTCTCCTACTTTAGTTGGAGCGGATTCGATGAACAGGGTCCTTATGAAGGGTAAATAGAAGTTGACAAGATCACGCCAGGTTATTCGAGGTAAGAAAACGTTTTGCTAGAACCCAATTGCAGCCACGTAAAAGATGCAACAACAATTAGAGGACGCCTAACTTGTTTTTGCAGCAATTGTCATGTGACGGATATGGCCAAGTTGTGATGAATGATGATATATTGTGATGTATGAGATCATGTTCTTGTAATAGGAATCACGACTTGCATGTCGATGAGTATGACAACCGCAGGAGCCATAGGAGTTGTCTTTATTTTTGTATGACCATGTGTCATTGAAGAACGCCATGTAATTTACTTTACTTTATTGCTAAACGCTAGCCATAGAAGTAGAAGTAGTCGCTATGTGACAACTTCATGGAGGCACGATGATGGAGATCATGATGATGGAGATCATGGTGTCATGCCGTGACAGGATGATCATGGAGCCCCAAGATGAAGATCAAAGGAGCTATATGATATTGGCCATATCATGTCACTACTTTATAATTGCATGTGATGTTTATTATGATTATACATCTTGTTTACTTAGAACGACGGTAGTAAATAAGATGATCCCTTAGAACAATTTCAAGAAGTGTTCTCCCTAACTGTGCACCGCTGCTACAGTTCGTCGCTTCTAAGCACCACGTGTTAATCGGTGTGATGGATTCTTACGCTCACATACAACGGTGTAAGCAAGATTTACACACGCAGTAAACACTTAGGGTTAACTTGACGAGCCTAGCATGTGAAGACATGGCCTCGAACACGGAGACCGAAGGTCGAACACGAGTCGATGGAAGATACGATCAACATGAGAATGTTCATCGACGCAGACTAGTCCGTCTCACGTGTTGATCGGACACGCCTAGTCGACTCGGATCGTAACACTTAGATGACTAGAGGGATGTCTAATCTAAGTGGGAGTTCATTAATAATTTGATTAGATGAACTTAATTATCATGAACTTAGTCTAAAACTTTTGAATTATATGTCTTGTAGATCAAATGGCCAACGCCATGTCAACTTGAACTTCAACGCTGCCTAGAGAAAACCAAGTCGAAAGATGACGGCAAGAACTATACGGATGGGTCCGAACCCGAGGATCATCCTCATAGCTGCCAGAAACAATACGCCCTAGAAGGACCGCTAGGTGAAGCTCCTGTCCCTGCAGAACCAAGACATTATGAATGCTTGGCAGTCTCGGCCGATGATTACTCCTCGCTCAAGGCGGCATGCTTTACAGCTTAGAACCGGGCTCCAAAAGCGCTTTGAGCACCACGGAGCATATGAGATGTTCGAGGAGCTGAAACTTGTTTTCCAAGCTCACGCCGGTCGAGAGATATGACATCTCCGACAAGTTCTATAGTTGTAAGATGGAGGAAAACAGTTCACAAGGAGCACATTCTCAAGATGTCTGCTGCACAACCGTATGACCCAAATGAATATTAACCTCCCCGATGAGGCGGTCATTGACAGAATCCTCCAATCCGCCCCACCAAGCTACAAGAGCTTTGTGATGAACTACAACATGCAGGGATGGTAAAGACCATTCCTCAAGTGTTCTCTATGCTCAAGTCACCGAGGTTGAAATCAAGAAAGAACATCAAGTGTTGATGGTCAATAAGACCACTAAGTTCAAGAAGGGCAAGGGCAAGAAGAACTTCAAGAAGGACGGCAAGGAGATTGCCGCCCTGCAAGCAAGTTGCCGGAAGAAGTCAAAGAATGGACCCAAGCCCGAGACCGAGTGCTTTTATTGCAAGGGAAGGGTCACCGAAGCGGAACTGCCCCAAATACTTAGCGGATAAGAAGGCCGCAACACCAAAGGTATATTTGATATACATGTAATTGATGTGTACCTTACCAAGAATCGTAGTAACTCCCGGTATTTGATACCGTGCCGCTGTTCATATTTGTAACTCACAGCAGAGCTGCGAATAAGCGGAGATCGGCGGGACGAGGTGACGGCGCGCGCCGAATGGTTCCAGAGTCGATGTGATCGCCGGCACGCTACCTCTTCATTTACCCACGGATTAGTTATGAACCTTAATAATTGTTATTTGGTGCCAAGTTTGAGCATGAATATTGTATCCGGATCTCGCTTAATGCGAGATGGCTACTCATTTAAACCGAGAATAATGGTTGTTCTATTTATATGAGAGATATGTTTTATGGTCATGTTCGATGGTCAATGGTTTATTCTTAATGAATCTTTGTTTAGTATTACACATGTTCATAGCGTGAATACCAAAAGATGTAAAGTTGATAACGATAGTCCCACATACTTGTGGCAATCGCCGCCTTGGTCACATTGGTGTCAAGCTTATGAAGAAGCTCCATGCTGATGGACTTTTGGAGTCTCTTGATTATGAATCATTTGACACATGCTAACCATGCCTCATGGGCAAGATGACCAAGACTCCATTCTCTCGAACAATGGAGCGAGCAACCAACTTGTTGGAAATCATACATACCGATGTAAAAGCGGTCCAATGAGCGTTGAGGCTCATGGAGGATATCGTTATGTTCTCACTCTCAGATGACTTGAGTAGATATGGGTATGTCTACTTGATGAAACACAAGTCCGAGACCTTGAAAAGTTCAAGGAATTTCAGAATGAAGTAGAGAATCAACGGACCGAAAGATAAAATTCTTACGATCGATCGTGGAGGAGAATATTTAAGTCACGAATTTGGTACACACTTAAGAAAATGTGGAATCGTTTACAACTAACGCCACCGAACACCTCAACAGAATGGTGTGTCCGAACGTCAGAATCGCACTCTATTGGATATGGTGCGTCTATGATGTCTCTTACCGATTTACCGCTATCATTTTGGGGATACGCCTAGAGACAGCTACATTCACTTTAAATAGGGCACCGCCTAAACCGCTGAGACGACACCGTATGAATTATGGTTTGGGAAGAAACCTAAGCTGTCGCTTTCTAAAAGTTTGGGGATGCGATGCTTATGTCAAGAAACTTCAACCTGAAAAGCTCGAACCCAAGTCGAAAAATGCGTTTTCATAGGATACCCTAAGGAAACCTTTGGGTATACCTTCTACCTTAGATCCAAGGCAAGATCTTTGTTGCCAAGAACGGAATCTTTCTCGAAAAGAGTTTCTCTCGAAAGAAGTAAGTGGAGGAAAGTAGAACTCGATGAAGTACTACCTCTTGAACAGAAAGTAGTGCAGCTCAGAAAATGTTCCCGTGATGCCTACACCAACCAAGAGGAAATTCATGATGATGATCAAGGTACTTCGGATCAAGTTGCTACCGAACTCAGAGGTCCACTAGGACACGCCCGCACTGAGTGGTACGGCAACCCTGTCCCGGAAATCATGTTGTTAGACAACAATGAACCTTCGAACTATGAAGAAGCGATGGCGGCCCAGATTCCAACAAATGGCTAGAAGCCATGAAGTCCGAGATAGAATCCATGTATGAAAACAAAGTGTGGACTTTGACCGACTTGCCTCGATGATCGGCGAGCGATAGAAAACAAATGGATCTTTAAGAAGAAGACGGACGCGATGGTAATGTCACCATCTATAAAGCTCGACTTGTCGCTAAGGGTTATCGGCAAGTTCAAGGGATTGACTACGATGAGACTTTCTCCCGTAGCGTAAGCTTAAGTCCGTCTCAATCATGTTAGCAATTGCCGATACTATGATTATGAGATATGGCGATGGACGCCAAAACAGCTCCTTAACGGTTATCTTAAGGAAGAGCTGATATGATACAGCCGAAGGTTTTGTCGATCCTAAGAATGTCGATAAAGTATGCAAGCTCCAAATGATCCATTTATGGGCTGGTGCAAGCATCTCGAGTTAGAACATTCGCTTGATGAGATGATCAAAGCGCTTAGTTTATGCGCACTTATGGAGAAGCCTGCTTACAAGAAAGTGAGTGGGAGCTCAGAGCATTTCTCATATTATATGTAGATGACATACTTTGATGGGAAATGATATAGAATTCTTGGACAGCATTAAGGCCTACTTGAATAAGTGTTTTCAATGAAGGACCTTGGAGAAGTTGTTATATATTAGGCATCAAGATCTATAGAGATAGATCGAGACGCCTCATAGGTCTTTCACAAAGCACATACCTTGATAAGATTTTGAAGAAGTTCAAATGGATCAGTCCAAGAAAGGGTTCTTGCCTCAGATTGTAAGGTGTGAGATTGAGCTCAGCTCAATGCCCCACCACGGCAAAAGATAAAGAAGAGATGAGTGTCATCCCCATGCCTCAGCCATAGGATCTATTATGTATGCCATGCTGTGTACTGCACTGATGTAAACCTTGCCGTAAGTTTGGTAGGAAGGTACCAAAGTAATCCCGCAAGGAACACCGGACAGCGTCAAGAATATCCTGAAGCACCGAAAAGGACAAAGGACATGTTTCGCTTATGGAGGTGACGAAGAGCTCGTCAGAAGGGTTACGCCGACGCTTAGCTTCGACACGATCCGATGACTCTAAGTCACAAACCGGATACGTATATGTTGAATGGTGGAGCAAGAAGCTGGTGCAGCTGCAAGCAGTAGCGCCGTATGGATCTACATGTGAAGCGGAGTACATGGCAGCCTCGAGGCAGCGATGAAGCAATTTGGGTGAAGGAGTTCATCACCGACCTAGGAGTCATACCCAATGCGTCGGGCCGATCAAACTCTTCTCGGACAACACCGAGCTATTGCACTTGCCAAGGAGCCCAGGTTTCACAAGAAGACCAGTGCACATCAAGCCGCTCAACTCCATCCGTGAAAATGTTCAGATGGAGACATAGAAATTTGTAAAGTGCATACGGATCTGAATGTCGCAGATCCGCTGACTAAACCTCTTCCAAGGGCAAAACATGATCAACACCGTAACTCTATGGGTGTTCGATTCATCACAATGTAAACTAGATTATTGACTCTAGTGCAAGTGGAGACTGTTGGAAATATGCCCTAGAGGCAATAATAAAAGCATTATTATTATATTTCCTTGTTCATGATAATTGTCTTTATTCATGCTATAACTCGTATTATCCGGAAATCGTAATACACGGTGAATACATAGACTACAATACGCCCCTAGTAAGCCTCTAGTTGACTAGCTCGTTGGTCAACAGATAGTCATGGTTTCTCGACTATGGACATCGGATGTCATTGATAACGGATCACGCCATTAGGAGAATGACGGATGGACAAGACCCAATCCTAAGCATAGCACAAGATCGTAGTTCGCTTTGCTAGAGCTTTTCCAATGTCAAGTATCTCTTCCTTAGACCATGAGATCGCAATTCCGGATACCGTGAGGAGTGCTTTGGTGTATCAAACGTCACAACGAATCGGGTGACTATAAAGGTGCACTACAGGTATCTCCGAAAGTGACCATTGGGTTGACACGGATCGAGATCGATTTGTCACCCGTATGACGGAGAGGTATCACGGGCCCACTCGTAATGCATCATCATAATGAGCTCAAAGTGACCAAGTGTCCGTCACGGATCATGCATTGCGGTACGAGTAAAGTGACTTGCCGGTAACGAGACTAAACGAGGTATTGGGATACCGACGATCGAAGTCTCGCAAGTAACATACCGCCTCGACAAAGGGAATAGAATACGGGTTGCTTGAACCCTTGACATCGTGGGTTCATCCGATGACAACATCGAGGAGCATGTGGGAGCCAACATGGGTATCCAGATCCCGCTGTTGGTTATTGACTTGAGGTAGTCTCGGTCATGTTCAGATGTCTCCCAACCCGTAGGGTCTACACACTTAAGGTTCTGTGACGCTTAGGGTTAATAGGAAGACAAGTATGTGATTACCGAATGTTGTTCGAGTCCTGATGAGATCCCGGACGTCACGAGGAGTTCCGGAATGGTCCGGAGGTAAAGATTTATATATGGAAAGTGGTTAAACGGACTCCTGAAAGTTTCGGGGTATACTGCAGTACCGGGCCACCGGAGGGTTCCGGAGGTCCACCGAGGGGCCACTCCCCCGGGGCCACATGGGCTAAGTGGAGAGGGAGCCAGCCCCTGGTGGCTGGGCGCGCCCCCACCTAGGCCCATGCGGCTAGGGTTTGGGGAGGGGAAACCCAAAGGGGCGCCTCAGCTTGGGGGCAAGCCACCTCCCCTCCTCCCTTGTCACGCCCCCATCTAGGGTTTACCCTAGATGGCCGGCCCCTTGCCCTCTCCTCCTATAAATAGAGGGGGGGGAGGGCTGCCAACACCATTGAAGGCGCAGCCCCTCCCTCCCCAACACCTCTTTCTCCACGCGAAGCTTGGCGAAGCCTCACCGAGAACTGCCAGACTAACCGCACCACGCCGTCAGGCTGCCATTGGAATTGTCTTCTCAACCTCTCCTTCACTCTTGCTGGATCAAGACGGAGGAGACGCCATCGTCCGTGACGTGTGTTGAACACGGAGGTGCTGTCCTTTCAGATTTTGGTCATCGGTGATCGGAATCACGCTGGGAACGCCTTCATCATCACCACTCCTCGAACGCCTGCATCGATCTACAAGTGGTATGTAGATGCAAACTCTCTCCTGCTACTCGCTGCTTAGTAGAACTCATAGATGGATCTTGGTGAAACCGAGGAAAATTTTAATTTTCTCGCAACGCTCCCCAACATTTAGATGGTGCCCTATTTAAAGTGAATGCAGCTGTCTCTAGAGCGTATCCCCAAAATGATAGCGGTAAATCAGCTGAGTGACATCATAGATCGCACTATATCCAATGGAGTGCGACATTTACGCTCGGACACACCACATTACCGAGGTGTTCCAGCGGCATGAGTTGTGAAACAATTCCACATTTCCTTAAGTGTGTACCAAATTGCGACTTAAATATTCTCCCCACGATCCGATCATAAGAACTTTATCTTTCGGGTCACGCTGATTCTCTACCTCATTCTGAAATTCCTTGAACTTTTCAAAGGTCTCAGACTTGTGTTTCATCAAGTAGACATACCCATATCTACTCAAGTCATCGTGAGGGTGAGAACATAACGATAGCCTGCGAGCCTCGACGCCATTGGACCGCATACATCAAGATGTATGATTTCCAATAAGTTGGTTGCTCGCCCATTGTTCCGAGAACGGAGTCTTGGTCATTTTGTCCATGAGGCATGGTTCGCATGTGTCAAATGATTCATAATCGAGAGACTCTAAAAGTCCATCAAGATGGAGCTTCTTCATGCGCTTGACACCAATGTGACCAAGGCAGCAAAGCAAGCACAAATATGTGGGACTATCGTTATCAACTTTACATCTTTTGGTATTCACACTATGAATATGTGTAACATCACGCTCGAGATTCATTAAGAATAAACCATCGACCAGCGGGCATGACCATAAAACATGTCTCTCATATAAATAAAACAACCATTATTCTCGATTTAAATGAGTAGCCATCTCGCATTAAATGAGATCCAGATACAATGTTCATGCTCAAAGCTGGCACTAAATAACAATTATTGAGGTTTAAAACTAATCCCAGAGGTAAATGTAGAGGTAGTGTGACGACGCATCACATCGACCTTGGAACCATTCTCGACGCCAAGATCGTCACCTCGCCCTTCGCCAGCCTCCGCTTATTCCGCAGCCTCCCGCCGTGAGTTACAATATGAGCAACCGCACCGTATCAAATACCTGTGAGCTACTACGAGTAATCGTAAGGTACACATCAATTACATGTATATCACATATACCTTTGGTGTTGCCGGCCTTCTTGTCCGCTAAGTACTTGGGGCAGTTCCGCTTAAGTGGACTACTTCCCTTGCAATAAAAGCACTCACCCTCGTGCTTGGGTCCATTCTTTGGCTTCTTCCCGCAATCGGCTTATCGGGCGCTGCAACTCCCTTTGCCGCCCTTCTTGAAGTTCTTCTTACCCTTGCCTTTCTTGAACTTAGTGGTTTTATTCACCATCAACACTTGATGTTCCTTTTTATCTCCACCTCCGCTGATTTCAGCATTGAATATACCTCAGAATGGTCTTTTCCATCCCCGCATATTGAAGTTCATCACAAAGCTCTTGTAGCTTGGTGGAAGCGATCAAAGATTCTCAATAATCGCATCATCCGGGAGATTAACTCCTACCTGAGTTAAGCGGTTGTGCAACCCATATTTTGAGTATGTGCTCACCGACGTAACTAACTTCCTCCATCTTACAATCAAGAACTTGTCGGAGACTTCATATCTCTCGACCCGGCATGAGCTTGAAAACCAATTTCAGCTCTTCGAACATCTCATACGCCCGTGTTGCTCAAAACGCTTTTGGAGCCCCGGTTCTAAGTCAGTAAGCATGCCGCATCGAACGAGGGAGTAATCATCAAGACGAGACTGCCAAGCTGCTCATAACGCCTTGGTTCTTCTCGATGGGTGCTTCACCTAGCGGTGCATCTAGGACATAATCTTTCTTGGCAGCTATGAGGATGATCTCGTGTTCGGACCCAGTCCAGATAGTTGCTGCCATCATCTTTCAGCTTGGTTTTCTAGGAACGCTGAAGTTGAGGGCAACATTAGCGGGCCATTTGATCTGCAAGACATATTGTAAAGACTTTAGACTAAGTTCATGATAATTAAGTTCATCTAATCAAATTATTCAATGAACTCTCACCAGATAGACATCCCTCTAGTCATCTAAGTGAAACATGATCCAAATCAACTAGGTCGTGTTCGATCATCACGTGAGACGAACTAGTCAACATCGGTGAACATCTTCATGTTGATCATATCTTCTATACGACTCATGCTCGACCTTTCGGTCTTCCGTGTTCCGAGGCCATGTCTGTATATGCTAGGCTCGCTGTCAACCTAAGTGTATTGCATGTGTAACTGGCTTACACCCATTGTATTCGAACGTTAGGATCTATCACACCCGATCATCACGTGGTGCTTCGAAACAACGAACCTTCGCAACGGTGCACAGTTAGGGGGAACACTTTCTTGAAATTATTGCCAGGGATCATCTTATTTAAGCTACCGTCGTTCTAAGGAAATAAGATGTAAAACATGATAAACATCACATGCAATCAAATAGTGACATGATATGGCCAATATCATATTGCTCCTTTGATCTCCATCTTCGGGGCGCCATGATCATCTTCGTCACCGGCATGACACCATGATCTCCATCATCGTGTCTTCATGAAGTTTTCACGCCAACGATTACTTCTACTTCTATGGCTAACGTGTTTAGCAATAAAGTAAAGTAATTTACATGGCGCTATGCAATGACACACAGGTCATACAAAAAAATAAAGACAACTCGTATATTCTCGCCGTTATCATACTCATCGACATGCAAGTCGTGATTCCTATTACAAGAACATGATCAATCTCATACATCACATATATTTCATTCATCACATCCTTTGGCCATATCACATCATTAAGGCATATGCTGCAAAAACAAGTTAGACGCCCTCTAATTGTTGTTGCAAGTTTTACGTGGCTTCTATAGGTTTCTAGCAAGAACATTTCTTACCTACGTAAAACCACAACGTGATATGCCAATTTCTATTTACCCTTCATAAGGACCCTTTTCATCGAATCCGCCCCAACTAAAGTGGAGAGACAGACACCGCTAGCCACCTTATGCAACTAGTGCATGTCACCGGTGGAACTCTGCCTCACGAAGCGCACGTAAGGTCGGTCCGGGCCGCCCATCCCACGATGTCACCAAGCAAGATAAGACTAGTAGTGGCAAGAAAATTGACAACATCTACGCCCACAACAAGTTTGTGTTCTACTGCATAGAAACTACGACAGACCTAGCTCGATACCACTGCTTGGGAACGCTAGAAAATAAAAATTTCACGCTTCGCAAAGATCAATCTATGGAGTCATCAAGCAATGAGAGAGAGGAGTGCATCTACATACCCTTGTAGATCGTATGGAAGCGCTCAAGAGAACAGGGTTGAGGGAGTCGATTGCCGTGATCCAAATCACCGATGATCCTAGTGCCGAACGGACGCACCTCCACGCTCAACACACGACGGGTTGGGGAAGACGCTCTCATTCTTGATCCAGCAAGGGGAGGGAGAGGTTGATGGATATCCGTACACGACGGCAGGTGGTGGATGCAATGGGATCTCGGCAGGGCTTCGCCAAGCTCTACGGAGGAGGAGGAGGTGTTGGAGAGGGAGAGGAGGCGCAAGGGGCTAGGGCGCGCAGCCCTCCCTCCCCCCTCTTTATATAGGGGTCCAGGGGGGGCGCCGGCCCCTCTAGATCCCATCTTGATGGGGGGGCGGTCAAGGAGGGTGGCTTGCCCTCGGTTGTGGGCGCTTCACCCCTAGGGTTTCCAACCCTAGGCGCAGGGGGCCTAAGGGGCACACCAGCCCACCAGGCTGGTTCCCTCCAACTTCAGCCCATGGGGCCCTCCGGGATAGGTGGCCCCACCCGTGGACCTCGGACCCTTCCGTGGTCCCAGATAATATCATGACCCCCAAACTTTCCCGATGGTCAAATCGACTTCCAATATATAATTCTTCATCTCGACCATTCCGAACTCCTCGTGACGTCCGGATCTCATCCGGACTCAACAACTTTCGGTTACCGTGATACTTATATCTCTACAACCCTAGCGCCACCGAACCTTATGTGTAGACCCTACGGGTTCGGGAGACATGCGTATATGACCGAGACGAATCTCCGCCAATAACCAACAAATGGATCTGGATACCCATGTTGGCTCCCTACATGCTCCTCGATGATCTCCTGATGAACCACGATGTCGAGGATTCAATGAATCCCGTGATACAATTCCCTTTGTCAATCGATACGCCATTTGCCCGAGATTCAATCATCGGATCCCAATACCTCGCTTAATCTCGCACCGCAAGTCACTTTACTCATACCGTAATGCATGATCCCGTGACTGACACTTGGTCATATTGAGCTCATTATGATGATGCATTACCGAAAGGGCCCAGAGATACCTCTCCGTCATAATGGAGGACAAATCCCAGCCTCGATTCGTACAACCCAACAGAGACTTTTGAGATACCTGTCGGTGTCAAACCGCGGATCTCGGTAGGGGGTTCCAACTGTTCGCCTAGGCGGATGGTAACAGGAGACAAGGGACACGATGTTTTACCTGTGTTCGGCCCTCTTGATGGAGGTAAAACCCACGCCCCGCTTGATTAATATTGATGATGTGTGTTACAAGAGTGGATCTACCACGAGATCAAAGAGGCTAAACCCTAGAAGCTAGCCTATGGTATGATTGTTGTTCGCCCCACGGACTAAAACCCTCCGGTTTATATAGACACCGGATAGGTTAGGGTTACACAGAGTCGGTTACAATGGTAGGAGATCTACATATCCAGACGCCAAGCTTGCCTTCCACGCCAAGGAAAGTCCCATCCCGACACGGACGTAAGTCTTCAATCTTGTATCTTCATAGTCTTGGAGTCCGCCATGACGATAGTCCGCTATCCGACACCCCTAGTTCGACTCCTCAAGAGCTCCCTCGAACCAGGCTTCAATGACGATGAGTCCGCGCTGATTGTCTTCGCATTGCGAGGCGGGTTCCTCCGAATACTTCATAGAAGGTTTTGAACACAAGGATAGTGTCCGCTCGCAAAACAAGTTCCACATAACACCGTAGAGAGAATAATTTTGCACAGATCTGCTCGACGATTCCGCGGGCGTGACATTACACCACCACCAGGCCTTTATATGAATCGCTTTTTATTGTTCCACCTCAGCGTGTTTAGCGAGGCGGTTTCCTTGGCACGCCTTATCAAAGCGTAGATCGCGCCCCTTATTCCGGGATTCTCATCAATACGGACGGGTAACCCAACCATGCCCATTGGCCTGCCTTCTATCGGCGAGTCCTAATCGACCACGGGTGGGCTCTTGGTATTCAAGCTCTTTATGATGAGACCAAGGCCCTTCTTCTTTACACCTCCATCGAAGTTCGCCGCTTCGAGTTCCAACACCCAAAGCTTCAGATTCAGCGCCGGACTTTCGGCGATGTCCGCCCGACCAGCACGACCGATGGATGTCTTCCTCCGCCACGTAAGAAGATGTGCTAAAGCTGTGAGACGCCAGTATCTAACCGCGAGATCTCGATAGGCTGCCCGCCCAGTAAGGTAATTCCCACTCCCGAGCCCGCCGAGAACGTGGTGTTCGTGGTCCCACTTCCTTCGGGTTTAGGCTTCCGACGGACCCCTTTGTGCGGGGCTCATGTTTTATTATGGTCTTGATTTCCATGACTTGAATCCGAGTCCATCCTCCATATCTCGCCATTCATTGTCGATGTGAGGCCTTCCTCCATATTACCCCCCACTTTGGATTGTGGCTCAAGACCTTCAAGGTGGAGCCAAAGATGATCAAGGGCAGCAAGCGGAGTGCGAGGGGCGGTCATAAGCAAATGTGTTGATGCTCCGGGTCCGAGGGCTCTTTTCAAGAGGAGCTTGGTTGGCAACGGGAGTGGTTTTATATCACCGCCCTGTGGGCACCAAATGGGCGGCGCCTCGCCTTCCGCCAGTCCACCACAGCCGGCCGCATCATGGGTCAACAGGCTCGACTGGGGCCGCCCAAGGACGCTCTCGCTGCAGGCCGATTCGAGATCTCCAGAAAGAGGGATCAATCTGGCTGCAGGGTGCAGGTTATGGTGATCCGCGCCTTTCAGCCCTCGCAAACGCCGCCTCCGCCTGTGGGAATTAACCGAGGGACCACGAAGCCTCCAAAATTTTATGGGCACGACCCTGTGGAGATGTATAAACTGTTCTTCGGATCACAAGGAAGTGTCCGGACTTGACCGAGGACGCAGGACTAAGCTGCAATCGCCAGATACACTCAAGTAAGTAGTCCCAGAATCGGACAAGCTGTTCATTCATTTATGTCATGTATATATGCCCTTTAAAGGAGCCGCTTTGAACAGGAGTGGATAGCCAAGGCAAAGTTAATAAGGTGTCCGCCCTCCCAGAGACCACGCCGATCCCATGTCGACCAAGATGTTGAAGGTCGCGCTTTTGAAGAAGGCGAAGGGGGAGCGGGAAGCAACCGCCATGAAGGAGGATATCAAGGAAGGAGGGATTAAGAGTCCCACCTTCCGAGGAGAGAAGAGGACCGCTGAAGATCCGGAGGTCAAGGCCTCAAAGAGGGGAAGGAATCTTCAGAGAGTCCGCGCGGGAAGCAACCCAGCCGCATTATTTCCCCAAGGGATCAGCCTCCACCAGCCGTAAGTAAAAAGAAGGGTCTTGTAAATAAGGAACATCCTCAGATTTATTCATGAGGATAACCGAAATTGTACCTTGTAGTTCGGACTTCAGCCCTTATCAGCAGAGCTCGCCGGGGATCTTCTTCCGGAGATGATGGAGAGCTAAACGCCCACCTGCCGCAGACCATAGGAGGCGGACGACCGGAGGTGTCGCCGCGAGGGTTCCCTAAGTCCGGCGGGGCCGGAAGGTCCGCGCCAAGTGGCGTAAGCGGTCGGAGGAGCTCAAGGATCTGCCGGGCGAAGCGGTTATTTCAGAGGATCACCGTGTTCTAATGGGTACGGTGATTGAGAGAATTGCATCCGCGGAGAGCGGATTGTATGAAGCCGCCGAAGCTTATCGACGGGTTTGAGGTACGCAAAATGATGTACCTTCTCGGACGCTTATGCATATAAATGCGCTCAGATAGATAGTAGCCCCGAGACTTGGTATGTTGTCAAAATTGACAATGTGCCGAGGATCAAATTCTCGCTATAACATATCGCCGCTTCCTCATCAGTGGCGGGCGTCCGGAGGCCAGCCGGATTGCTGAATATGCCGAACTAAAGCGGCAACTTGACGAGGTGGATGCGACATCGCGCTGGTCAATAAACGGTATGACGAGTCACAAGGTATGCGACTTATGCGACACCTTGTAAGGGAGCTTGACGCCCATGTCTTATCGTTTGTATGCTTAATGCAGATGGTGCCGCTGCTGTGGAGGAGCTGCGGGCAGAACTCGCCGAGCGAAAGAGCAAGCCGAATTAGTAATGCGTCAGAAGAAGCGGCCAAAGAGCTAGAAGTTGAACGGCTGCTCATCGCCAAGAAGAGGAGATGGCCGATATGGCCAAAAGTTAAAGGAATACTACCGATCGCCAGCGGTTCTTGAAAAGGAACGCTGCGCGAACAAGATGGCTTAAAGAAGGCCGCCGCCGAATCCAAGAATGCCCAATCGGCTTTGAGAGCTGCCAAGGAGGAGCTGAGTCAGCCGGGCAATTGCGGCCGGAAAACCGCTTTTCGCTGCGGAGGAAATATACAGATCCAAAGTATGCTCGCTGGATAAATTGTGGAGTTCATAGGATGCTTATCTCGACTTGGTAGCGAGCGCTATGGACGCGTTGAGCACTTCCGGGCCGAAGGCATGTAAGGGAAGAGCTATATTGGTCGCAATTCCATAGTCCGAGCATCCTCTCGCCACGACCGATCGGTTAGCCAGATGGGCCGAGCTGAATCGATTGTCCAGATTTGCCATGAAGCATGTCTTGACTCACTTGTGGCCGGACGGACCCCACCAAGAGCTATTTTGGTTTAGTGTAGCGCTTGGTGCGGTGTCGCAGACGACGCAATGAAGCGATCGGGCGGTATTGAGGAGCGCAGATGGCTCTTGCCCGTGTCAAGACATACTGGCAGAGATGAAGGCCACCGACGTTGCATCCTGTGATTCGACAGAGGCCGAGTACCGCCGAGCAATCGCTTTGGAGAAGTCCCGCCGCACTCGCTTAATAGAGACGCAGTGGCTCAAGGATATTATGTTTAAATGACATGTATGATTTGTGAAAACAATGTTTCAATGTAATATAAGTGCTTTTTATACTTGTGCGCTCAAGTAGTAAACTACTCCCTCAGGCGGCCGCTTATGTATATGTGTATATAACTCAAAGATGGCAGTCCTGGTTTCAGCCCCCACGCACATAGTGCGGGGTGTTTGAAAAAAAGCGCTTTTTCACACTTAATCCAACGCCTTGGTCCTGTTAAGGAGGTGATAGCGAGCAAACGAGGCAACCGGACTATAATGCTTTATCACTTTCACTTAGCCATAGGAGTTCGAGGTGGGCTACTATATAGCCCCGGGGCACCGCACTCTCCCAATTCGGGTGCGATGTGCCTGACCGAAACCGTCCTTCGTTAATGCGAGGAATCCTAAACATTCCTGTGAGTCATCGAGTGGTTGACCAGCTCTCGCTATATCATGACAAAGTTGCCGACTTTCATCGAGGTGCTCGCCTGCCGAACCGGGCACAATCGCAGAGTTCTCCGGTGCCGCGTTAGCCGTGAAAACGAACGTAAGGCAGCAAAACACAGGAGCCGGGCAACCCAACATTTGACCAAAGACATGATTCGAGCTGATGCATATAAGGCCTAATCTCGAGACGCCGAATACTCCCTAAGGTATTCGGTCTTTATGAAAATGGGCAGAATAATGCCCTAAGCCCCGGTGTCTAGGTATCGCCAAGAAAATTCTGGTGCGGCCAATGCCAAAGCACCAGCCTCCTCCTCGTTATATTAAGGAACCGGGGATGTATATCAACAAGAGACAAGGAAAAAGGTTTACGCAGGTCTTAATCAAAAGAATCTTGCAACGGTCCCTACCGCACGCCTGCTACCAGGTTCCGCGCAGCCGATCCTCGACGGTGTAGCACGTTGTTCATATGTATGCGACTGTATGGGGGTATGCCGCTAGTAGGCGCCGACTCGCCTAACCGTGTCCGGGTTTGAATGACCAATTCAGGTTCTTTACCTAGCGAGCCGGATAGCAAGGGGCTGTCAAGGCGCCTCCGCTCTTCCATGCTCGAGTAACACTTAATACTTCCTTTTAACGATGATGCTGCGGGACCGGCATTTTAAGTGTTAGAGATGCATAATGCGGTATTGCATTGAACGGGCAAAGCTTCAAGGCCCAATAGTGCTTGATGGTTACTTTCAAACGGGCGATATGGAAGAGTAACCTTCGTGACGGAAGTTGTCGGATGAACCAAACACAATTTCTAGCAGATGGAGCCCGCATAATGGGTATATGGGCCTGGCATTACCCTTTGAAGGAGGTGTCGCCACGGCGAATTTTGGTTGGTTTATCCTCATCCTCATGGATTGTGTCCTCGATATATCAGGTTGATGTCATCGCCGCCATCCATGAGGACTTGTGTGAATTGAATCCATCGATTATTGGATCCAATACCAAGGCAGTCCATCCTGCGCTCCGGATATTTTCGAATAGTCCCGATGGTCGAAGGTGATTGGTTTTAATAACCAGCAGCGCACGCCTTTTAGTGGGCGCCGCCTGTTTTTCCCTTTGACCACGTGAAGTGAGTTTACTGTTTTAACCTCCTATGGGAAAGTTTTTGTTTTCCGGGTTCGCTTGTGGTGCTCCACTTGGTGTGTCGAGCCCTTGTGTTCGGCGTTAAGTCGGCCGGACTGCTTGAAGACCCAACAATCTCTCGTGGGTATGGTTTGCGTGCTTCCTGAGGTACCATGTATTTGACATACCTATCCGTAATCTTGTTTAGGTTGGATAGCTCATTGTTATCCTTTAGGGTAGTGTTTTGTTGTTCGCCGAGAGTTTTGAATCCGGCCGACCGCCGCATTATTTGGGCCATTTTCCTTATTCCGCGCTGATCTTTTCAAGGCGCGTGATTTCCCATTTCCATCCCTGATTTCGATGTACTGGTCATCGGTGCTGATCTAGCCAACCAGCTGTCTTCCCCGCGCAAAGCGGATCATGAGGCTTGTTAATGCGCCATTGTTCTTGGCTTTTCTTGTCCGAGGTGTCCGCGATCCATTCGCTTCGGACGTTGTGTTTGAAAGCTGCTAAGGCTTCGCGTCCTGGACAATGACTATTTGGTTCTTTTAGTAAGGAACCTGCCTGCACTTCCGGCTGACTCTCCGGCTGTTGAGTTATGTGACTTAGATCGCTCAGGCCCCGAGGGCGGACGAGCTCTTCCCAGCTTCCAATGGTATTTTCGGGAGGCTCTTAAGCCAATGCCGAGCTGGCCCTTTGAGTTTAAGGGTAAGTATTTTATGGCGTGAGATCATCTCCTCTAGCCATGTGTATGTGGAGGATGTAATCCTCAATCCGCACTCTGTGGTCTGTTGTCCCGTCAGATGCCTCTATGTTTACGGGTTTGAATCTCACCGAAATTATGATCCAAAGACCTCATCGGTGAAACATAGGTGTGCGGCGCCCCTATATTTGGGTGTGCCGTGGTTTTCGGAATTTTGGCGTGTTGCATTGCTTTGACGAAGCGTGTTTTTGGCCCATAGATGGACCTAATCGCCATCCTTTGATGTGAATCCTTAGGCGGATCGCATATTGGCTTGTGTGCGCGCCATTCGCCGCTTCTTTTTGCCGTGAGGTCGCCCATCCGACCGGTGGCCTTCTTGCTTTTTAATTGTGGGGTTCTAAGGCCCTCGTCAATTCGGGCAGTAGCTTTTTCGGTAGTTTTTGTTCAGCGATCGTCGCCAGCATTTATTCATGGGTGCTGAATACTTTGCTCCATCTAATCCTCGAGTGCATCTTCCGCTGTTTTGAGCTTCCGCTTGCTTTTTCAGGCTACGCAGCAGGGCGACGAGCCTTTTCTCGAGGTCATTTTGCTCCAATGGTTTGTCCAAATAGATCGTCTCGAACTGTTGTCTTCGCCGGGACAGATTGTTTATCCAAGTTGTCTTGTTCGGACGATTGCTCGATAGCTTGTTCGTTGTCCACCGTTCGCCTCGCCTATGGCTGGGTCTTTGTTGAGGCGGACTTTGTTCGGCGCTTACGCTGCCGCTTTGACTGCCGAGGGATTTATCCATCGTGGCGCCCCGTTGTTCCTCGCCTTCATTTCCTTTAGGTGTATCCACCATGTATACATCATGGATGAGGTTGTCCAGATCCTATAGGTGCTGGTTCATTGTTGTCTCCTACATCATCGCCCATACCGCCGATGTCTTCGGAGTCGAAATCGAGCACGCCGTAAGCTGGAAAGTGGCTATGAAGTGGGTGGTGGTGGGCATTGAGTTTCTTCATCGTCCGCGATCCCAACCTTCCTGCTCGTAGTCCGCCAGGCTCTCCAGATAAAGAGAGAGACTTTAGTGAATTCAGGATGTCGCCAAGGGCGAAGTGCCGAAAGATGTCCGCGCCGTGAACTCCATAACGGGCGCCCAATCGGATTCGATTGGTCAAGGGCGCGGAGGGTTCGGAGTCCGAGAGGAGTCCGCACCGGAGTCGAGGTCTTCGCAGCGACAGGGGTGGAGTTCGCTCGATGCCGAGAGATTAAAGCCCCGAGGAGGTGTCCAACCACTGCCCTCGATCGGGGAATCCGCCCGGATTAAGGGTCGGAGCGGATTCTAGTGCGGCCTGTGGCAATCGCTCGCCAGCAGAGCTAGATCATGCCCATCGAGACAAGGCGGGCGCTGCTGGTTGCGCTCGAATCCGCCAAAGATCAAGTCTCCGCGGATATCGGCCGATAGTTTAAATCTTCCAAATCTGACTCGACGGCCAGGGCGAAGCTTTCGATCTGCTCCAGATGGCTGCTTAATTGGCCCAAAGGTAAAGCCGCCAACACGAAGATCTGTCCGGGAGAAAAGTCTCACCTCGACCGCTGCTGTTGTTGATGATCAAAGGAGCCATCGGGCCTGTTGGTGACGATACGAGGAACTCTCAATGAAAGCACCAATGTCGGTGTCAAACCGCGGATCTCGGTAGGGGGTCCCGAATCAGCGCCTAGGCGGATGGTAACAGGAGACAAGGGACACGATGTTTTACCTGTGTTCGGGCCCTCTTGATGGAGGTAAAACCCTACATCCCGCTTGATTAATATTGATGATGTGTGTTACAAGAGTGGATCTACCACGAGATCAAAGAGGCTAAACCCTAGAAGCTAGCCTATGGTATGATTGTTGTTCGCCCCACGGACTAAAATCCTCCGGTTTATATAGACACGGATAGGTTAGGGTTACACAGAGTCGGTTACAATGGTAGGAGATCTACATATCCGTATCGCCAAGCTTGCCTTCCACGCTAAGGAAAGTCCCATCCGACACGGGACGTAAGTCTTCAATCTTGTATCTTCATAGTCTTGGAGTCCGCCATGATGATAGTCCGCTATCCGGACACCCCTAGTCCGGGACTCCTCACCAGTAGTGCACCTTTATAGTCACCCAACACGCTGTGATGTTTGGCACACCCAAAGCACTCCTACAAGATCCGGAGTTACACAATCTCATGGTCTAAGGAAATGATACTTGACATTGGAAAAGCTTCTAGCAAAACGAACTACATGATCTTGTGCTATGCTTATGATTGTCTTGTCCATCACATCATTCTCCCAATGATGTGATCCCGCTATCAATGACATCCAATGTCCATAGTCAGAAATCATGACTATCTCGCTGATCAACGAGCTAGTCAACTAGAGGCTCACTAGGGATGTGTTGTGGTCTATGTATTCACACATGTATTACGATTTCCGGATAACACAATTATAGCATGAACAATAGACAATTATCATGAACAAGGAAATATAATAATAACCATTTTATTATTGCCTCTAGGGCATATTTCCAACAGAGCCACTGCCCCGCGCTGTAAAATTGTTGTCAGAGAGCCGCCGATCTGCATTGAGCCGCCATTTGCCTTCGGGTCGACTCGCCCCGCCGAGCTATGTCGCTACCGCCAATTTCATTCTCGCCACTGCTAGAGAGCCGCCTGACGCCTTACACCTTGGTTGCCGCCTCACCCTTGTTGAGCAGCCCGCTGAACCGCCGCTTCGACGCGAACCGCCATCGCGGGCTCGCTTTCAAATAGCCGACACGGCCGCTGCTGAGCTGCCATGAGCCACCGCCTCAGCCACAGCTTGGTCAGCTGGTCCTGCCTCGCCTCGAGCCACACTTTGAGCCGCCTTACATCTACAGCCTCCGCTGAGGCCGCCGATCCGCCCACGCGCCTTAGCTCGACGCACCTCTTCCGCTTCGCCAAGACTTCGCTCGTCAAGTAGCTCCACTTCCTTGCGCCAAGATGCCGCTGCGGTCCATCTCAAATTGCTACCTTGAGCTGTTGCGCCAAACCACCGGTTCCCGCCATCAGAGACGCGCTGCTCTACTCGCCGTGCCTAAACCGCCGGCGCCCCTCTGGTGGTAAACGGCCAAAGAATCAACATTATATCTCAGGTACTCCCATAAATGTTGAGACCAATATTATTAATACCGTAACACCGTGAGGAGTACATAAGGGACACTTTCCAACGCTTCGCACTCAAAAGGAATAGGTATGTGGTACGTAAGTAAACCGACTCCAAAACTGTTCTAATGGCAATTTTTCCATTTTGGAATAGTTAAAAATTAGGAAAATTAAAAGTAGTATTTGAAGAGACACGAGGAGACCACAGGTGGAGGGCGCGCTACCACCCTGGGCGCGCCCTCCTGCCTTGTGGCCACCTCGTGTGCCCTCCGGACTCCGTTTTCTTGCATAATACTTTTTTTGGTCGGTAAAAATTCATTATATAACCTTCCGAAAGTTTTGACCACCGTACCACGACAATATCTCCTGTTTTTGTTTTGAGCTGTTTCCGCAGCAGATTTACTGTAATATGTCGTCCTGAGATTCGGAGGGAGAGAGCTTTGTAGCAGATTACATTGCAGACCCCAAGGTCTACAGGGATTTGGAGCATTAGGGTTTGACCACGGAGGAAGAAGAAGACTATGACCCAAAGGGAAAGGAGGAGACAAGCTCACACGAAGATGAAGTCCCACTACCTCAACCTGGGGACATGCACATGGATTTCAAAAAGTCTAGACTCCCTAATAAAGCAAAGAAACCTAAGATCGAGTTTATCCCTTTTTGTCTCTTGCAGGAAAACAAACAGGAACTATGTAAAAATATATTAAGGCTTGAGCAGGAGATCGATGACTTAAGGGAGGAGAATTCTATCCTCAAGCGCAAGCTAAGGAAGAAGGATACCACATAACAACTCCATCATCACCACCTCCAAGAAAGAGACAAAATACATGGGTATGGGCACTCCTTGGCAATCGCTAAGCTTGTGGAGGTGCCCCGCATCGTATCACCATCACACCCTTACCTTTATCATTTTCTTAGTTCGATCCTTTTGGTTATATCTTGATCTAGTAGAATAAAGTTTTACTATGATCTAGCATTGAGTTTTGCTTTATGTTTCTCTATGTAATCGAGACCGTGAGTTATATAATAAAGAGTAGTTTTGAGTTGAGGGTTTCATTTTTTGCTATGATCTTGAGGGAATTAAATGAAAGAAAGAAATAAAAGATCATATATTGATCTTATGGAGAGTAATGACTTCACTATAAATAGTATGATAAATAAAAGTTATTGAGAGATTACAAACATAGTTTTGGTCATTGTTGCAATTAATAGGAAGTAATAAAGAAAGAGAGGCTTCACATATAAATATACTATCTTGGACATCTTTTGTAATTGTGAGCACTCATTAAAATATGACATGCCAAAAAGTTGATGTTGGACAAGTAAGACAACATAATGGGTTATGTTTTCTTATATCCGAATAGAAGTTATATTGTCATGGACCATCCAACATATTGAGCTTGCTTTTCCCTCTCATGCTAGCCAAATTCTTTGCACCAAGTAGAGATACTACTTGTGCTTCCAAACAATCCCTTAAACTAGTTTCGCCATGAGAGTCCACCATACCTACCTATGGATTGAGTAAGATCCTTCAAGTAAATTGTAATCGGTGCAAGCAATCAAAATTGCTCTCTAAATATGTATGAACTATTAGTGTGAAGAAAATAAGCTTTATACGAACTTGTGATATGGAAGGAATAAAAGCGATAGACTGCATAATAAAGTTCTTTATCACAAGCGGCAATATAAAGTGATGTTTTTTTGCATTAAGATTTTATGCACCCAACCATAAAAACGCATGACAACCTCTACTTCCCTATGTGAAGGGCCGATCTTTTAATTTTATCGTCTACCCTTATACAAGAGTCATGGTGATCTTCACCTTTCCTTTTTACACTTTTTTTCTTTTGGCAAGCACTATGTGTTGGAGAGATCCAGATATATATATCCACTCGGATGTAGGTTATCATAAAGTATTATTGTTGACATTACCCTTGAGGTAAAAGGTTGGGAGGCGAAACTATAAGCCCCTATCTTTCTCTGTATCTGATTGAAACTTTGAACCCATAAGTATCACGTGAGTGTTAGCAATTGTGAAAGACTAATTGATAGTTGAGTATGTGGACTCGCTGAAAAGCTCTTATATTGACTCTTTCCGATGTTATGATAAATTGCAATTGTTTCAGTGACTGAGATCATAGTTTGTTAGTTTTCAATGAAGTTCCTGATTCATACTTTACCTTGTGAACGAATTCTTACTTTAGCATAAGAAATTATATGACGATATATGTTGCTGTTCTGAACATGATCATGATGCCCTCATGTCCATATTTTATTTTATCGACACCTCTATCTCTAAACATGTGGACATATTTTTCGATTTCGGCTTTCGCTTGAGGACAAGAGAGGTCTAAGCTTGGGGGAGTTGATGCGTCCATTTTGCATCCTGCTTTTATATTGATATTTATTGCATTATAGGTTGTTATTACACTTTATATCATAATACTTATGCCTTTTATCTCTTATTTTATAAGGTTTACATGAAGAGGGAGAATGCCGGCAGCTCGATTTCTGGACTGGAAAAGGAGCAAATATTAGAGACCTATTCTGCACAACTCCAAAAGTCCTAAAACTTCAGGAGAATTGTTTTGGAATATATAAAAAATATTGGGCGAAGAAAGCACCAGAGGGGGCCACCTGCCATCCACAAGGGTGGATGGCGCGCCCTACCCCCAAGGCGCGCCCCCTGCCTTGTCGGCCACCTGGCAGGCCCCTGATGCCCATCTTCTACTATATGATGTGTTTTGACCTGGAAAAAATCAAAAGAAGCTTTCAGATTTAAGGCACCGCCTCGAGGGCGGAAGTCGGGCAGAAACAATCTAGGGCTTCATGGAGTTGTTCTCACGGGAAACTTCCCTCCTGGAGGGGGAAATCGAAGCCATCGTCATCAACAACGATCCTCTCATCAAGAGGGGGTCAATCTCCATCAACATCTTCACCAGCACCATCTCCTCTCAAACCCTAGTTCATCTCTTGTATCCGATCTTTGTCTCAAAACCTCAGATTGGTACCTGTGGGTTGCTAGTAGTGTTGATTACTCCTTGTAGTTGATGCTAGTTGGTTTATTCGCTGGAAGATCATATGTTCAGATCCTTAATGATAATTAATACTCCTCTGATTATGAACATGAATATGCTTTGTGAGTATCTACGTTTGTTCCTGAGGACATGGGAGAAGTCTTGTTATAAGTAATCATATGAATTTGGTATTCGTTCGATATTTTGATGAGATGTATATTGTCTTTCCTCTAGTGGTGTTATGTGAACGTCGACTACATGATACTTCACCATGATTTGGGCCTAGGGGAAGGCATTGGGAAGTAATAAGTTAGATGATGGGTTGCTAGAGAGACAGAAGCTTAAACCCTAGTTTATGCGTTGCTTCGTAAGGGGCTGATTTGGATCCATATGTTCCATGCTATGGTTAGATTTATCTTAATTCTTATTTCGTAGTTGCGGATGCTTGCGAGAGGGGTTAATCATAAGTCGGAGGTTTTTCCAAGCAAGGACAACACCCAAGCACCGGTCCACCCACATATCAAATTATCAAAGTAACGAACGCGAATCATATGAGCATGATGAAAACTAGCTTGACAGTAATTCCCATGTGTCCTCGGGAGCGCTTTGCTTTATATAAGAGTTCGTCCAGGATTGTCCTTTGCTACAAAAAAGATTGGTCCACCTTACTGCAACTTATTTACTTTTGTTACTTGTTACCCGTTACGAATTATCTTATCACACAACTATCTGTTACCGATAATTTCAGTGCTTGCAGAGAATACCTTGTTGAAAACCGCTTGCCATTTCCTTCTTCTCCTCATTGGGTTCTGACACTCTTACTTATCAAAAGGACTAGATAGATCCCCTATACTTGTGGGTCATCGACAAGAGCACCTCCACAAATTGCCACTACTATTGTGCTAAGCATGACTGATTCCGAGGTTGTCTAGTAAAGGATGGCGACACACAGAGGGGAGAAAGTGTACCACCACCTAGCCTCCCCACTTCTCTGCACTTCCTGTAAACCACAACAGAACTCACATGACACAAAATCAAACTGTTCAAACTCTAGTAAAAAACAAAGCCCTAATCCCCACACCAACTCTCACAGATTGAGCAAGTGCTCACGGAGAAAACACCCAAATCGTATGGCGCGACCGCCACAGTGGTCTCCCCGAGAAATGGCCTCCAGATGCATGCTCGCGTGTGTGGCACTAGTGGACAATACTACAGACTCGCAAGGAAGACGACACCCGTAGACCTACATGGTCCCTACTCCCCACCACATCGACACCCCCCTCGAAAGTTCCGAGCTCGAAACAATGGAAATAATGTTGCCAAGAAAAAAGGGGAGAAAGATATAGTAGAAGGGATGGGATGTTGCATCATACATTTGCCGGCGAGGAGCAGCGGGATTTGGCGACGCTATTGCCTTCGCCTCCTTCACCTGCGCTCTATTTTGCTAGAGAAGAAAGCGAGGAGAGGACATGAGGAGCGCGGATTTCAAAATCCCCCCCCCCCCCCCTCGACGTTTTGCTACAGAATTACCACCACCGCCGGCGCCATGGGCATACTTGTGGACCCAACAATTAGGATGGGTGCACTTGCTCAGGAAGAAACATTTCAATTGGTGCGATCCGACCAGGGGGCACCTGACGGTCCAGGTCCGATCAGATCACGATCGTGTGGTGGTCGAGGCGTGCGCTCGCGATGACGAAATCGTCTAGCGGCATGATGGAAAATTTGGGAAAAATTGTGACTATTTTTCTTTAAATTATTTACACATCTTCTAACATGTGAACACCATTTAAGATACATGATTTTTTTAAATACGCGATGAACAAATTTTTATACAGAATAATAATTTTTGTATTACATGATGAACACTTTTAAATACACAATAAACGCTTTTTATTACAGGACAAACATTTTAAAAGTACATTAAATATTTAGTAAATACATGATAAATAATTTTTTGATTTTTTAAATACATAGTGAACTTTTTAAAATACACGATGAAAATTTTAAATACAAAATGAATATTTTAAATATGTATACATTTTAATGTATAATGATCATTTTTAGTAATACATAATGAACATAGTGCATGACAGAATTTTAGAAATATGCCCAGAACATATTTTGAAATACGCAATGAACATTTTTATTATGTGTGTATCATTCTAGAAAAAACAGCTAACAAAAAAGAACCATGTACATTTTAAAAAATGGAAATATATTATATAAGTGATGCACATGAAAGTAAAGTAGGAAAGAAAAAAGAAATATTTAAAATAATCTGAATTTATATTATGTAAAAAAAAACTAAAGGGGAAAAGGTAAAGATAATCAGGAAAACCCGAAAAGAAAAAACAAACAAACCCACTTCCCAAATAGAGCAAAAGAAAACGGCAGAAAACAGAATCAATGAACCGACGAAAGAAAGTCGCCCGTTGTTGGGCCATACACGACATGAGCATAGTGAAGCGTGAGTTAGGGCACACCGAGTGAGGGAGTCCTGGATTAGGGGGTGTCCGGATAGCCGAACTATCACCGTTGGCCGGACTCCTGGACTATGAAGATACAAGACTGAAGACTTCGTCCCGTGTCCGGATGGGACTTTCCTTGGCATGGAAGGCAAGCTTGGCGATACGGATATGTAGATCCCCTACCATTGTAACCGACTCTGTGTAACCCTAACCCTATTCGGTACCTATATAAACCGGAGGGTTTTAGTCCGTAGGACGAACAACAATCATACCATAGGCTAGCTTCTAGGGTTTAGCCTCTCGATCTCGTGGTAGATCTACACTTATACTACCCATATCATCAATATTAATCAAGCAGGAGTAGGGTTTTACCTCTATCGAGAGGGCCCGAACCTGGGTAAAAACATTGTGTCCCTTGTCTCATGTTACCATCCGCCTAGACGCACATATCGGGACCCCCTACCCGAGATCCGCCGGTTTTGACACCAACACTGGTGCTTTCATTGAGAGTTCCTCTCGCGTCGTCGCTGTCAGAACGATGCCTCATCCCGCCTTTAAAGACGGCACTGCTGTTAAAGGAGCTTTGGCCACCGCCAAACTCTCCGCTAGGCGGTTTTCTTATGACCGCTGTTCGTCAGCCACCGACGATGACTTCTCGGTCATCGAAAGCAATCTTCACGTTAACTCGAACTCGCCGAAAGCAGTTAGATCCGATGGAGCTCTTCCTTAAAAGAGCTCTTGGATCGTGATCGCCGCCTCGAGTCGCCATGCACTATGATCAGATTGGGCCTAAAACCGATCCGAGAGATCAACTCTCCCTGTGCTACCCACCACGCTGCTGTGGTAGAGGAACAATACGGCGACTCTTCTCCTACCTTAAGGACGAGCTATGTCCGATTCCCGACCCTCCATGCCGGATGCCCGCGGAGGGAGGACACCACTCAAGCCCCGAACTTAAAGTCGCAGCGGCTAGATTCATTGGACAACCTCCAAGAACCCAAGCTTCCAAGTTCGAAACTTCTTGGCCCTCGAAGTCTTAGATCGGACGGGTTCGAATTTAATTCCACCCGCCCACCCAAACATAAGCGATCTATCCCAAATCCGCAAGAGCCCGTGAAATAGCACATCATTACTAGGCCGATTCCTCCCGGTTATGGATAGGATAAAGGATTGCCGCGAGGAGGACGCAATCTCGCCTTTCTCGCAATAATTGCACGGACAAGGGAATCCTAAACGCCATAAGTCGTCATGGAAATTACACGCTCATTGACTTGGCATCCATAGTACGAAGCATCACATGATGGAGAGCGCTCGAAAACCAAAATCAAATTTTGGGATAATCCGCCCCAATACGCACCCTAGTCCGAAATAAAAGGGTGCATCATCACCGTGCACCGGGTTACATACCAAAAGCAAAACCCCAAAGGGCATGGAACCGCATCGAGGGATGGCTCAATGGACCTCGCAAAATTCATAGCACGAGGGCGCCACTCCAACTCATAGCCTTAGAGCATGTTGGATACTACGGCAGTGGCCAAAGTGGCTAAGAGCTCTTAGCTCCAGAGCACCAGCCCAAAGAATATCAAGACGGTATTAACAGTCTTTGAGACTTTCGATCAAATAATATGCGGAACTAACACTCCGCAGCCTTGCCAAGTCTACCAGATAGCAACAATAAATCCATGGAGGACACAGCTATTAGCTTTAACGCCAAAGGATTTAACCTAAATTCAACAACCCGAGCACCACCAGATTGGTCCTCATCCAATAGTGGATTTGCCGCTTTACCAAGGTACTCATGGACGGCGGCAGCGATTAAACCTCATCTACGAGGAAACCCTTCAAGAAATGGAAATAGATCGGAGCCGCATTGAGCAAAGCAGCACAACCTTTAGAGGAATAATCCCTACCGGGAGGCATGTTGTACAGAAAGATCACATCGATGTGGTGTTCGCACGCCAACAATTATAGGTCCGAGGAGGTCACATTCCAAGTGGCCCTGCTCAGCAAGCGGATACCACGCCTATTAGAGCGAGAGACATTCACAAATTTTCAAGCTATACCCCATTACGTACATGAAGCTCAAAATGCCCGACCCAACGGAATTATCACTCTCGCTAGTGACTCGCATATAGCCCGCTACCAAAAATAAAACAGCCGACTTGCCCTTGAGGCACTATCCAAGCCCTAGCGACAGAGGAACTCACCACGCTGTGCTCCACGGTGAACAGGACGATGTGATACTCGATAAGAGATCCAAGTCCACCTCTTTAAACCGCGTAAGAAATAGCCAAATTCCAAATCCATCCAACGGACCCTACAAAAATAGCCTCCATCGGGGCACAATTAAACTCTGATGTGGACGCCGCACTACGAGAATTCCTACGCGAAAATTGGGACATTTTTGCCTGGCACCCTTCAGACATGCCAGGAATCCCACGCCGGCTGGCCAAGCACAGCCTAAATATCCTAAAAGGATTCAAGCCACCAAACAAGCTTCTTCAAGTTTCTCAACCCATGAGACAAAGCCATGGGAAAGGAGCTAGCCAAACTATTGGAGGCCGGATTCATCGAGATATTAAACATCCGGATGGCTAGCAAACCCGTAATGGTACCAAAGAAGGACAACTCGGCGCCTATGTGTCAATTTTAAGGACCTTAACAAGGCTTGCCTAAAGGATCCTTCCTCCCCGCATCAATCAAATTATCGACGCTACCGCAGGACATGATTCATTGTGTTTCTCGACGATACTCCGCTACCACCAAATTAACATGGCAGAGCTGCACCAAGCCGCAACGGCATTCATCACTCCATACGCCCATTCTCGCTCAACACAATGCCCTTTGGGCTCAAAAACGCCGCAAGCAACATAGCAGCGCATGATTCGTACATGTCCGCAAACCAGATCGGCAAAACAAAGGAGGCATACGAGACGATGTGGTCGCAAATCCAAGCATGTCGAAACCCTAGTCGATTTGTTGAGGCTCACATTCGATAATCTCCAACATATGACATCAAGCTCAACCCAAAAATGCGCTGGCGCATCACCGGAAAGCTTTGGGCTTCATTGTATCCGTAGAGGAATTGAAGCAAACCCAGCCAAGATCCGAGCTCTCACAATTGGATATCCCCAAAGACCTCAAACAAATACAAAATTGACTAGATGCGTATGCTCTAAGCCGCTTTTATATCCCGCTTAGGAGAAAAGGCATTACCTCTTTACCGCCTCCTCCCAAGACCAACACTTCGAGTGGATTTGATGTCGCCACGGCCGACTCAAGAAATCAAAGCCATATTGGCAACAAATTGGCTCGCCGCGCCAACATGGGTGAACCAATGCTATTATACATCGCAGCAAACCCATCAAGTTGTAAGCGCGGTGCTCGTTGTCGAACGAGAAACGGAGGGACACAAGTTCCTCTCCAAAACCAGTTTACTACGTGTCCACCGTCCTAACTCCATGCAAGTCACGGCACCCGCATTATCAAAAGATAGAATACGCGTGTTCATGGCATCCCTAAGCTGCGACACTACTTCCAAGAGTGTTCGATAACAGTAGCCTCCGAAGTACCTCTTAATGACATTATAAACAACCGCGACACAACGGGCCGGATTGCTAAATGGGCCATTGAGCTACTCCCGTTCGACATAACCTACAAGCCACGGCGAGCTATTAAGTCGCAAGTTTTGGCTGACTTCATCGCCAATGGATCAAGGCGAACTCCCTAAAGAGTACGGGCGATATTCCAATCGGATCATGCACTTCGACGGCTCCAAATGTTGGCCGCCTGGGGCTGGCGTTGTTCGACATCCCCAACCGGAGATACAGTCCAATACGCATTTCAAATAATGTACACGGACTCCAACAACACAGCCAATACGAGGCCCTTCTACATGGTCTCCGGATGGCAGTCTTCATGGGCATTCAACGCCTAGAGGTGCGCGATTCAACCTCGCGATATCCCAAATAAATGGGGACTTTGATGCCAAGGATCCAAATGGCAGCTTATCGCAATGCCGCCCTAAAATGTCACTCGGTTTGAGGGGCTCGAATTTCACCATATAGCCCGGATAACAACCAGCAGCAGACGTGTTGGCACGCATTACAAACGCTGATGCCGCCCCCCTAACATCTTCCTAGAGAGGCTTTTCAAGCCATCCAGATATGGGAGGGAGAGTCCGAAATAACAACCCGGACCCAACCACACCGCCCCACACCGAACATTCCGACATAGTTGGTGGTCCCGCCAACAAAATAACATCGCCAGCCCACGCAA
This sequence comes from Aegilops longissima, assembly GCA_021605205.1. NCBI lineage: Eukaryota > Viridiplantae > Streptophyta > Magnoliopsida > Poales > Poaceae > Aegilops > Aegilops longissima. Next base: position 6,432 of record JAHIAM010002009.1, on the reverse strand, counting down.
CAATGGCAGTCATTGCCCCTGCGGATGTAACCATTCCTAGCCTACCTAACTAGGCAGAACTTCCCGAGGACCAAAATGAGGCCCGCTGCATAGTGCGCGGTCTAAAGCCTATAAGGTCCATGAGGGAGAGCTTTAAAAGAAAAGCACAACCGAGTCCTTCAAAGGTGTATCTCAAGAGGAAGGGCGGAATCTCCGGCTGAAATTCATGCCGACTCGGTGGGCGCCATGTCGCAGCCCGGCCCTTGTAGGCAAGGCCTTCCAGACATGATTTTATTGGCCGATGGCCCGGCAGATGCTCAGACTTAGTCCAACGATGCGTCGGTTGCCGCCTCTTTGCTAATCAAAGCCACATGCCACCCACCGCCTCAAAACTATACCCATCACCGCCCTTCATGTCCGGGGCTTGACATGGTTGGACCCCTTAAAGGAGGAACCCACAAGCAAAAATACCTATTGGTCATGGTGGATAAATTCACCAAATGCATAGAGGCCAAGCTCAGAAGACGGCAGAATCCGGACCGGTGATAGACTTCATATCGGGGTAGTACACCGCTACGGCATCCCCATAGCATCATCACCGATAACGGCACGAACTTCACGGCCGACGAGGTCAAACTCGTGCAAAAACATGGGCATCAAGCTCGACTACACTTCAGTCTATCACCCCCAAACTAAAGGTCAAGTCGAGCGAGCAAACGGTCTAATCATGAGCGGCATTAAACCCGCACTAGTGCGGTCCTCAAGGAATCTAACACGACCGGTAGAGGAGCTCAACTCCGACTGGGGCTGCGGACCACGCCAATCGCACTACCGGATTCACACCATTTTTATGGTATACGGCGCAGAGGCAGTTTTGCCTCGCGACATAATTCATGAATCACCTCGTGCGCATGTACGAAGAAAGAGAAGCCGAGCTCGATCGGCAGGACAGTTTGACGCCTTGGAGGAGGAGCGCGACGTGGCAAAAGCTCGTTCCGCATTTTATCAACAAAGAGGCTCAAAGATATCAAAGCAGGAAGTACGGGCTAAAGCTTACAATGTTGGCAAACTAGTTCTACGCCGCCGGACAAGAAAAAGGACAAACTCAAGCCCAAATGGGAGGGTCCTTCATCATCGACCATGTCCTCGACCAGCTGGAGCATACCGTCTGCTAAACGACGGATAACCGACTCGAGCCGAACCCATGGAACGCAGCCCGCCTCCAAGATTCTACGCCTAGCGCCGGATTCTCGAGTTCATCTCCTTCCTCCGCCTATATTTTATACTTTAAGTTGTCTTTATTTCTCTCCTTCTTCCTCCTTTTTCCGGCCGCTAAAGGCTCGCTTATGCATTGTTCGACACACTTGACGCGTTATCCGCGCCATTATACTCGGGGCTTTTTAACGAAGCTTATTTATACGGGCTTTATGCCCAACACATGTGTCACACTTCCGCATGTACCTTTTATTCACCATTATATGCATCGATATGACTTAAATTTTGGCCAAGCTGGGTTGCTCGCTTCGTGGCTTACCCCTACATTCCCGATTGTTCGCTAGGTGGTAAAGGAGCACCTCTGCGATTGTTACCGCCGGTCACCGGACGTACCTCAGATCGGGTGAAGCCGGAAGCTAGCGTTTTAAGGGAATATTCGGTCGGTGAACTAAAAGACGATTTTTATCTTTCATTTATCTGCCCCGATGCTTTTTCTGCTTTTTCGCAGTCCGACATGCACTTTAGGGCATGCCTCCTGTGGAAAGGAACCGCTAACGGAACTATTCTCCCCGAAGATGTTTCTTACTAACCATGTAATATAACATAACTAGTTGGGCACTTGTATGATAAAGCACTCATGACCCCTACGCTCGGTCTCCACGCATGCCCCGTTTTTACATAATCTGCGAGGGTATTTGGACACACTCCGGACTATTGGGTCCCGAGGTTGAAGCGAAAAGGTCCGCTACGCAAAACGATCTACAATCCGCTAGAAGGCATTTTACATGTCATTTTAAATTACATAGTCAAATTGATCGATTGTATTCTCTTCAATGCCATCTAATAGGCTGTCTAGTTTACATCCTCCGCTGAATACTTTTCGCCAACTCTACTTGGCCGCACACTAAGCTCACAGGATCTCCTTCCTGTCAGCCCCACAGTCCGACTCGCCATGTGGTTTGGGTCCGCCGTGTACCGCTGCCTTCACCATGGCCTGTGCCTCCTCGGCGCCTTTGACGACAGCCGATATCTTCCATAGTCGGAAGCGCCGCCGTGCTCCCTAAGCTTCTCCGCAAGCTCTCCAATGCCTTCGGCAGGGAGATAGATGGCCACAAGGCCTCGGGCGACGCTTTCATCACCGTCGAACTCGATCGCAGCTTGCAATAGCTCAGAAGAAGGTCACCCGAGAATCGGGCATTTCTCCGCAGACGACCCGTGAGCATACCTACTGCATATAACTCGTTAGTTGACTTCCCCGCCAACTCTTTTTGAAAGTTCGCCAAGCACTTACTATAAATGCCGCGACGGTCGCCGACTCTCCTTCACGGAGTCGACAGCGGGCACGAACATCCTTAGTTCCTCACCCACCGGGTGTTGGCATCTTGGAGATTATTTTTCTTGCCTCACCCTTGTAAGCACATTCTCGCCGCCTTCAACCGCGAAGAGCTGTTGCTTGTCCGGATCTAGTCCGACGTCATCTGCAATATTATTGTCAGATTTAAACACACGCCACACTTCACAAACTACTTATCTTTTGAAGCATATATTACAAGAGGGGTCTCTGTGGCTCCCTCAGAGCGCTAGTGCGGCCTCAAGTTGGGCCTTGCATTCTTCAAGCCCTAGGACAGTCGGGTATTCTTTTTGTAAGATCCTCAGATAACAAATGATCCTTAAATCAGTTATTCTAACTATTTTAAGTCTCGGGGCTACCGCATATATAACCGCAAATTTCTCACCAGATGTCCTTTACATACCGCCCGTGGCTCGCTAGACCATCTTGAGCGGCACGGAGGTGCGATCTCCCAATTGAAGGCATTCAATGCCTCTTGGGAGAAACATGCGCACGAAGAACTGTCCGCGGCGCTCGTGATTCATGGCACTCTCCACCTTGGAGTTGGTGGCGGACAATCTGTCGGCATCCTCTCGCGGGAGGAGCATCCGACGACGCTGCGTGCTCGCCTCCGCTTCGACCCGGCTTTGGAGCCCGGCCGGCGGAGGCTCGATTATAACCTCTCCTGACATAGCCCCGCGAGCTTTTTTCCGAAAAGAGCACCAGCGTTAGTACGCCTTCCAAATCAACTGGAATATGGTGACGCGCCATACCGCTAAGGCGGCGTTCGATCCGACCGCACTTTTTAGATCATGGGCCGTGGTGCCCTTGTTGGCTAGTCACGCTGGCTCGGCCTCCCGCCTCAAGGCACCCCTGCTAAACACCATTGGTATACGGTGATAAAAAATAAGAGCGGATGGGTCATTATCGAGTATTGGGACCTCGGTCTCGCCACTGTGAGGTCGGAAGTATTCCGGTAATCGGCCGTAATGGAAACCAAGGCATTGTCGATGCTCGCTTGGTGAAATACCCCATCAATCAGCTCCACCAATATGTCCGGATCCTCTTGAGGTCGGATCGAGGAGCCGCTCCGGATCCTCGGGTTGTGGAGGCGGGCTGTTTATGTCTTTCACGGCCGGCGCAGTTCCTCGCGCAAAATCACAAAATGAGATACCTAACCATGGGGATACGGATCGGATGTGCAAAAGAAATGTCCGCTACCCAGCTTCGAGGATTGTTCATAGAAAATCCGCTCAATGGACCGACGCGAGAAAATCCTCCTCTTCTCCCTTGTATAGCGCGACAAGATTTTTTCACCAGATCGGTGACCGATCCCGCCCCTTACGGCCATGACGGGTGGTATCGCCCTCCCGCTGAAATCCCACATGGGTGGCCCTTATATCGGAGCGGCTGCACTTCAAGATAATACATGTGGCCATGACACCGATCATGGTCATCCGAATGAGCTAACAATCTTATTCGCTCATCGTAAAGGACGCCCTCGCATCTTCCCTTTGGGGCTCATGGGCGCCAACTCAGCGCTTCTTCAAAGGAGCATTGCTGAACTCCGGAGACCGATCCAAACAGGATCCGCAATGGACGCCTTCTATATAAAACCATTCCGGCGAGTCTTGGACGCTTTCTTCGGGTTCCGGATAGATATCCGTCCCGCGATGCGCCACACTCGGCTCCGCCCACTTGATATATTGACCCTCATGAGAATGGGGTACAAGGCGAATAATCTCTTCCACAACGCAAAATGAGCCTCGACGCCAAGAACAGTTCGCAAAGGGCCACGAAGCCCGCGATGTGCAAAATGGAGGCAAAGCGAAGGTGGTGCAACCGAGGTCGAGAACTCCAAGAGCCCCTGAGAAACGGATGAATTGGAAACCGAGTCCTCTTACTAGATAAGAGACAAAGCATACCCGCTTCCCTTGGAGGATTGGGGACACTCTCCGCTTGCTTTCCGCCTTATAGGTGGCGAGTCCGCTCGAACCGAACCATGAAGGCCGGGGAAGAAATCCTTGGTTTGAGTGTCACTAGCTCGCTATGGGACTGAGCATCTCTCCCAATTTCTGTGCCAAGGGCTGGGAGCGAGAGGAGGAGCCGCGCCGACCGGCCCATGATGGGAATGGATTTTTGTCGAGGCGCCCGATGAAAGCTCATGAGGGAGGATGGTGTGACTCGGATCTAGATCCTCGCCCCTTTATAGATAGCTCATTTGCGCAATTTAGGGGATAAGTGTAAAATACCCGGCTTTTCAGATTCATTCAACATGTGGAAGATGGCCATTATTGGGCGTGAAAGCCAAGGAGCGCAGCATTTATCGGGTTTGACATTATTCGACAAGTATATGGAATTTGGAGAAGAACCCGCCGCAATGCCGAAGACAATCCACGCTACCGACTCATCGCCATTGAAGCCTGGTTCGGGGCTACCGAGGAGTCCTGGATTAGGGTGTCCGGATAGTCGAACTATCACCGCTACGGACTCGGACTATGAAGATACAAGATTGAAGACTTCGCCCGTGTCCGGATGGGACTTTCCTTGGTGTGAAAGGCAAGCTTGGCGATACGGATATGTAGATCTCCTACCATTGTAATCGACTCAGTAACCCTAACCCTATTCGCACCTATATAAACCGGAGGGTTTTAGTCCGAGGACTAACAACAATCATACCATAGGCTAGCTTCTAGGGTTTAGCCTCTCCGATCTCGTGGTAGATCTACTCTTGTACTACCCATATCATCAATATTAATCAAGCAGAGTAGAGTTTTACCTCTATCGAGAGGGCCCAACCGGGTAAAACATCGTGTCCCTTGTCTCCTCGTTACCATCCGCCTAGACGCACAGTTCGGGACCCCCTATCCGAGATCCGCCGGTTTTGACACCGACACCGAGCGTGGTGGAGCACGCCCTCCCATCTAGATCTAGAAAGGATTGCTGTCTTTCTTTGTAAAGCAAATGCATGCTCCATGAGGTTCCAGATAATTTTTTGCTAGATCCACTTAAAAAATTTGTTTAGTTTTAGCACATCACCTTTGAAATCAGGCATTGTTGATGGCCTTTTGATCTTTACTAAGTATTGTTTTTTTTGCAAGAAAATTTCTGATCTATTCATCTTCAAACATGGCAGTACAATGAATATCAGAAATAATAAAAATTACATCCAGATCCATAGACCACCTATCGACGACTATCAGCACTGAAGCGAGCCGAAGACGCGCCGCCGTCATCGCCCCTCCATCGCCGGAGTCGGGCACTACTTGTTGTAGTAGACAGTCGAAAAGTCGTCGTGCTAAAGCCCCGTAGGTCCAGCGCACCAGAACAGCAAGCAACCGCCCCACATTCTTTACTACTCCCTCGTTCATTTTTATAAGATGTTTTGGACAGCTAACTTTTAACTGTTTTGGGCACTGTCTGAATTGTCTAAAACTTCTTATAAAAGTGAACAGAGGAAGTATTGAGTTGTATGTTAGAGAAAACCTTCAACTGCGGCCCTTTTTCTGTATAGAAAAAATGTCTCCCTTCTGCTCCACAAATTAAAGTATTCTAGTAGTAGGAGTTAATCTAATCTACCTATGCCATCTCCAACTTGGTAGTACTGTTGTATGTATATCATCATTGCCTAATTACACTATTACAGTGTCATCTCAGCAGCTGCACCTAGCTTAGCTTTACTGTGGAGTGCAGCTTGTCAAATGGACATCATCGTCAATCGATCTATGCTGTTAGAAATCCATCCATGGACCCAACCAGAGAAGAAAGAAGCTGGCTACACCGTGGATGCTGAGAAGGAGGATGCCCCGGCGGAGCTGGCGATGGACCTGTCCCGGCGGTCGTCGCTCGACTTCCTTTTGATGGCCCTCTTGGCCTCCTCCTCCTTCATGTCCACGAACGTTATCAGA
>JAHIAM010002008.1:0-114689 GCA_021605205.1 Aegilops longissima | reverse complement strand
GTCCATTTAAGGTGTTAGAGAAAATAAATGATAATGCATATAAACTTGAGCTGCCTGCAGATTTTGGGGTTAGTCCCACTTTTAACATTGCAGATTTGAAGCCTTATTTGGGTGAGGAATATGAACTTCCGTCGAGGACGACTTCATTTCAAGAAGGGAGGATGATGAGGACATCAATACCATTGTTACACCCACAGCCCCTCTTGCTACATATCTTGGACCAATTACTAGAGCTCGCATGCACGCCAATTAAATTATCGTACTTTCGTTTCTTGGTAATGATTCTAATGTTCATGAGAATATGATGCTGCCTAAATTGGATACATTTGTTTTGCTTACAAATGAAGGCCTTAGCTTGGAGAAGGATGTACATTGGAGCAAGAACAAGCATGGAGATAATGCCATGCGCAAGGGGAACAAGAACGGAGTTACAAGTGATGATTTCAGGACTTTGAAGCCACCATAATGGGTGCATGAAGCCTTGGACGAAATATACAAGATGCTACTTCATAAATGTCGTCCCGAGGCTATTCTAGGTGCTGCGTCACCTTATTAGTGGGCCAGGCCCATGTAATTTCGAAATACTTAAGTATAGGCTGTTTTAGAGTCCAGATGTGTGGGGAAACAAGAGTTAGGGTTGATTTGGACCCCTCCACCAAGGGCCACGAAATTCCCCCTCTTCCTCCATATATACAGCCCTTAGGGCACCGTTTAGACCTTGGGTTTTGTTTAGATTAAAAGTTAGCCATAGCTGCAACTTCGCGTGCCGTTTGTGTTCAACGACTGCACAAAGGCGTCCACAGAACCCCACCTTGATCAATAAAGCTTTCATCTTATATTCGCAATATCCAGATTGCAATCTCGGTTTCTTGCTTGTTCTTCGTTTGCTCGCAGGAAACAGGCCCTCGTGGTCAGTTGATCGTGCTCGGCGTGGTCAATAACCCTCGGAAGTTGGTTTAGCGATTGCTAAAGCGCGACGTCTCGCACGTTCGTAGTCGGATCGTCAAGGTCTACTCCCACAGAAACGATAGCCACCCTCTCATCAAAACATCGGGACACCTTTGCCTCTATCACCTCCACAAGCTCGTCAAGCTCCACCTCAACCTCAAGTTCAACAAGGGCAAGTTGATCATGGTCTTCCTCCGCGCCAAGAGCAACATGAAGACGAGTACAATCCACGTCTAGGACGTCATCATCAACATCGCCAACAACACAATGAAGAGCAACGCTTCTGGCAACTAAAATTCACCATGCCCAAGTTCAAATGGAAGCAATGACCCCGAAGACTACCTCTCATGGGCATTGAAGGTTGACAAAATCTTCCGGTTGCACAACTACGATGAAGCGAAGAAAATCGCTATGGCATCACTTGAGTTCCAAGACTATGTACTCATATGGTGGGAACAAATCATTGAGCTGACAAAGCAAGAGGTGAACCTCCAATCACCACTTGGGCTCAAATGAAGGATGTCATGCGAGCACGTTTTGTGCCAACCTACTACAAGCGCGACCTCTTCAAGAAACTCCAACTACTCAAGCAAGGAACAAAGAGTGTTGAAGAATACTACAAGGAAATGGAGATAGCCATGATTCGAGCCAATGTCAAAGAAGATGATGAGCAAACTATGGCACGTTTCTTGAATGGACTCAATCATCCCATCAAGAAGATCGCCGGTTTCCAACCATACTCAACCCTCATTGAGCTCGTGCATCAAGCTACAAAGGCGGAACGCCAAGTGCAAGATGACTTCAAGTACGCCAAGTACTCATCCAAGACCTACGGCTTCTCCAACAACCAAGCTTCAACGACTACTCCAACATCTACTTCCACCAAGCTTTCTTCAAGAAAGGACGACAAGTCAAGTTACAAGAAGACTTCGACAAGTTCAAGTCGTCCTCCTCCTACTACAAGCAACCTCAAGCCGCGTGCTTCATCCTCTACCCCGACCGATGAGACCATCAAGACAAGCTCCTTCAAGTGTTTCACTTGCGGCGGCCGAGGCCACAAGTTGATGAGGACATCAATACCATTGTTACACCCATAGCCCCTACTGCTACATATACTGGACCAATTACTAGAGCTCGCGCACGCCAATTAAATTATCAAGTACTTTCGTTTCTTGGTAATGATTCTAATGTTCATGAGAATATGATGCTGCCTAAATTGGATACATTTGTTTTGCTTACAAATGAAGGCCCTAGCTTGGAGAAGGATGGACATTGGAGCAAGAACAAGCATGGAGATAATGCCATGCATAAGGGGAACAAACGGAGTTACAAGTGATGATTTCAGGACTTTGAAGCCACCATAATGGATGCATGAAGCCTTGGACGAAATATACAAGATGCTACTTCATAAATGTCGTCCCGAGGCTATTCTAGGTGCTCGTCACACTTATTAGTGGGCCAGGCCCATGTAATTTCGAAATACTTAAGTATAGGCTGTTTTAGAGTCCGTATGTGTGGGGAAACAAGAGTTAGGGTTGATTTGGACCCCTCCACCAAGGGCCACGAAATCCCCCCTCTTCCTCCATATATACAGCCCTTAGGGCGCCGTTTAGACCTTGGGTTTTGTTTAGATTAAAAGTTCGCCATAGCTGCAACTTCACGTGCCGTTTGTGTTCAACGACCGGACAAAGGCGTCCACGAAACCCCACCTTGATCAATAAAGCTTTCATCTTATATTCGCAATATCCAGATTGCAATCTCAGTTTCTTGCTTGTTCTTCGTTTGCTCGCATGAAACAGACCCTCGTGGTCAGGTTGATCGTGCTCCGGCGTGGTCAATAACCTCTCGGAGTTGGTTTAGCGATTGCTAAGGCGCGACGTCCTCGCCGCGTTAAATAGTCGGATCGTCAAAGTCGACTTCCTCCAAAGCGAAAACCAACATCTCATCGAAAGACGGGACACCTTTGCCTCTATCAAGTGGTATCAGATTTTCAGGTTGCTCGGTGAGATTTTACAGTTTTTCGTAGATTAGATCGAGTCTGTTCTTCATACCTAAAGTCCACGAAAAAGCCACAAAAAATTAGGGTTATTTCATCATATCCGAACCAATCGAGCCTTTGCATAATCTTTTTAGGGTTTTTGCTTTGTTGAATTTGCGGTTGCATCGTCGTGTCAAGTTGCTGGTCTTAGAGTCTAGTCTTTTAGAGTTTCGAGTTCTGGTCATAAGTTGTCACGCCGCCGCCGCACCATCATCATCGCCTTGCCATCTACCACCATTGCTTATCCGCCACAGCTCTGAATCCGTATCCATATACCACCACCAATCCGTATCCATATACCACCACCGCTACCATATACCACCACCGCTGTCATATACCACCACCATATATCCACCACCAATCCGAGTTCCTTGCATATTAGGTTTGTTTTCGAGATCCATCTAGTTTCCGATTTGTGTTTTCCTTGCCGGAGTAGGTTTGGAAAAAAAAAGTCTGGAAACCACCCTCCGTTTAGGCCCAAAATTTTCCGAAAACGCACTTGTCGAAAAATTTTCTGGCTATCCTGTTTTTAAGTGTTTCTAAGTGTATTGAGACAGTCGCCGTTATAGAAAGTTTTTTTTGACCCGTTTCAGCTTTTTGGGTCCGGCGTTCGAAAAAAAAATTCTTTTTTGGTCGAAAAAATTTCGTGCCCATCCCGTCGGTTTGACCTGGAAGAGTTTTGAGACACTCGCCATTATAGTGATTTTTCGCAAAAAAAAAAAGCGCAAAAAAAAAGCGCAAAAAAAAGAGCGAAAAAAATTATTCAGTGTGCTTTTCCGTTGTTTCCGTGCAGCGCCGTGATTTTGTTAGTGTTCTAGGCTCGCGTCTCTAGCACGGTCTAGCCTAGGACCAACCAAGATCTGCCGTCATTGAGCGTTTATTCAACTTTGCATCTCTGAATTGATTATTGCTGACCCTTTTAATACCATATTATAAGCCTTCCCAGCTCCACATACATCTACATCGTGCGTTTGACTCTCCACAGTAATCGCTCTATCCAAGCTTTGAGAGTTTTGACTACATCGGTTGCCGATCACCGCTTCTTCTTGGTAAGAACTGGTAAGAATTTGAGATTTGCTTGACGGGTTTGTGACTGTCCACCACACCACCACCACCACTTCCTAGTAGTCTGTCAAATCATATTCTTGTGTGTTTCTATTGCTGCTAACCATGGCAGGATCACAAGCCGATTTAGACCGACCGGGAGAACATGACAAACAAAGCGCTACATGATAAGTTTCAACAAATGATGAGTGGGCAGGTGGACGATGTGCTAAATAGATTTGAAGAGGCCATGGAGAAGATAGATGGCATTGAGAAGGCGTTGAAACAAAGCTCGATAACAAGTTTAATGAATTGCTCGCTGCGTCTACCACCACCACCGGCTGCACCTAACGCACCTCTACTACAACAACATGGACTACCTCCACATCGCGAAACAGCCCTCCGCCGAGCTTCCGTGTCCCTCTTCAGCTGGCCAAGCTGCTGGTGCTGCTGTTGATACTACGTGGCTCCTGCTGCTGCGGTGGGGAGGATGATTATGTAAGAGCTTACGAGGATGAGGTTGATCAACATCGAACTACGTGCAACCACCAGCACCACAACCACCAGGTCGTCCACATGCAAATAATGGCAATGTTGGGCTCCCCTTCAGTGCGAGATCATGACCATCTCCCTAAACTGAAATTGAATATTCCACCATTTGAGGGTAGATATGTTCCTGATATATATCTTACTTGGGAGTTAGAAACTGAACAACGATTTACATGTTTACAATATCACGAGGAGAGACGTGTTCCTGCTGCTGTTTGTGCTTTCACTAGCTTTGCATGTGTTTGGTGGTCGAACATTGTAGATTATATCCTGTTCCAGCTACTTGGGCTGCTTTGAAAACTGCTATGCGTACTCGTTGGGTTCCACCATATTATCAGCGTGAATTACTTCAAAAATTGCAGCGCTTAAGAGAAGGAAAAATTCGGTGAAGAATATTATCGGGAATTACAAACTGGCTTGATTAGATGTGGTATTGTTGAGGAGAATGAAGCTATGCTTGCACGTTTTACGGGTGGATTAAATAGAGATTCAGACCATTCTAGACTACAAGGATTATAATAATATCACTCGATTATTCCATCTTGCTTGTAAAGCTGAGCGTGAAGTGCAAGATCGATAGGCCTTGGCGCGGACTAACTTTTCTGCAGTCGACCTTCATCATGGACACCACGTGCATCATCTACTTCCACACGTTCTACTACACGGCACCTCCGTCGGCTGCCACCTCCAACCGTGATACAAGAAAGCAGGCACAACCACCACTATCGCCAAGAGCACACCTGCTGGGCCTACAGAGCTCTTCTTCTTCCATGGCGTCAACAGGGCACACAAGTGATATTATTTGTCGTCGTTGTAAGGGAAGAGGACATTTTATGAGAGAATGCCAATCTCAGCGTGTGATGATTGCTACGAGGATGGTGGGTATGAGTCCGCTAGTGACTATGATGAAGAGACTTTGGCTCTTATTACACATGAAGAACACGGTGGAGATGATTCGATCCTGAGGCGCAATACATGGCTGCTTGAAGATCTTGACAGTATGAATGTTTAGTTGCTCAACGTGTTTTGAGTGTGCAGGTTACACAAGCTGAGCAAAATCAGAGGCATAACTTGTTCCATACAAAGGGAGTTGTGAAGGAACGTTCTATTCGCGTCATCATAGATGGAGGAGCTGCAACAACTTGGCTAGCATGGATATGGTGGAGAAGCTTTCTCTCACCACAAGACCACATCCACATCCTTACTACATCCAATGGTTCAACAACAGCGGCAAGGTTAAGGTAACACGTCTTTGTTAGTGTGCATTTTAGTATCTCTACATATGCTGATTATGTTGATTGTGATGTGGTACCTATGCAAGCATGTTCCTTATTACTTGGTAGACCATGGCAATTTGATAAAATTCTGTACACCATGGTAGAAACAATCAGTATACTCTTGTTCACAAGGATAAAAATATTACCTTGCTTCCTATGACTCCTGATTCCATTTTGAAAGATGATATTAATAGAGCTAATAAAGCAAAACAGGAGAAAATAAGAGTGAAAATCAGATTGTGGCAAAAGAATTTGAGCAACAAATGAAGCCTAATAATAAACCATCTAATGTTGCTTCTGAAATTAAACTGAAAAGTGCATGTTTATTTGCCACCAAATCTGATATTGATGAGCTAGATTCTAGCAAATCTGTTTGCTATGCTTTTGTGTGCAAAGAGGCATTATTTTCATTCGAGGCGTGCCTTCCTCTTTGCCCCTGTTGTCACTAACATTTTGCAGGAGTTCGCCGACGTCTTCCCACAAGGCGTGCCACCGGATTACCACCTATTCGAGGATTGAGCATCAAATTGACTTAATTCCCGGTGCATCGCTACCCAACCGCGCACCATACCGTACCAATCCGGAGGAGACGAAGGAGATTATCGTCAAGTACAGGAGCTGCTCGACAAAGGTTATATCGCGAATCTCTTAGTCCTTGTGCTGTTCCTATTATACTAGTGCCTAAAAAGGATGGTGCGTCGGCGTATGTGTGTTGATTGTAGAGGCATTAATAATATTACTATTCGTTATCGTCATCCTATTCCTAGGCTAGATGATATGCTTGATGAATTGAGTGGCTCTACAATATTCTCCAAAGTTGATTTGCGTAGTGGATACCATCAAATTCGTATGAAATTGGGAGATGAATGGAAAACAGCATTTAAAACTAAGTTTGGATTATATGAGTGGCTAGTCATGCCTTTTGGGTTAACTAATGCACCTAGTACTTTCATGAGATTAATGAGCGAAGTTTTACGTGCTTTCATTGGACGATTTGTGGTAGTTTACTTTGATGATATACTGATTTATAGCAAATCTTTGGAAGAACATTTGGAACATTTACGTGCTGTTTTTAATGCTCTCGTGATGCACGTTTGTTTGGTAACCTTGGGAAGTGCACCTTTTGCACCGACCGAGTATCTTTTCTTGGCTATGTTGTTACTCCACAGGAATTGAAGTTGATAAAGCCAAGATTGAAGCTATTGAGAGTTGGCCGCAGCCCAAAACGGTCACACAAGTGAGGAGTTTTCTTGGACTCGCTGGTTTCTATAGGCGTTTTGTGAGAGACTTTAGCACCATTGCTGCACCTCTCAATGAGCTTACAAAGAAGGATGTGCCTTTTGTTTGGGGTACCGCATACGGGAAGAAGCCTTCACGGTATTGAAAGATAAGTTGACACATGCTCCTTTACTCCAACTTCCGACTTTAATAAGACTTTTGAGCTTGAATGTGATGCTAGTGGAATTGGATTAGGAGGTGTGTTATTACAAGATGGCAAACCTGTTGCATACTTTTACGAAAAATTGAGTGGGCCTAGTCTGAACTATTCTACTTATGACAAAGAATTATATGCTCTTGTTCGGACTTTAGAGACATGGCAACATTATTTATGGCCCAAAGAATTTGTTATACATTCTGATCATGAATCTTTGAAACATATTAAAAGTCAAGCTAAACTGAATCGTAGACATGCTAAATGGGTTGAATTCATTGAGACTTTCCCTTATGTCATTAAACACAAGAAGGGTAAAGAATATGTTATTGCTGATGCTTTGTCTCGTCGCTATACTATGCTTTCACAACTTGACTTCAAAATATTTGGTTTGGAGACCATCAAAGATCAATATGTGCATGATGCTGATTTTAAAGATGTAATGCAGAATTGTAAAGAAGGAAGAACATGGAACAAGTTCGTTATTAATGATGGTTTTGTGTTCGTGCTAACAAGCTATGCATTCCTGCTAGCTCTGTTCGTCTTTTGTTGTTGCAGGAGGCGCATGGAGGAGGATTAATGGGACACTTTGGCGTCAAGAAGATGGAGGATATACTTGCTACACATTTCTTTTGGCCAAAGATGAGACGGGATGTTGAGCGTTTTGTTGCTCGCTGCACTACATGTCAAAAAGCTAAGTCACGACTCAATCCTCATGGTTTATATATGCCTTTGCCTGTGCCTAGTGTTCCTTGGGAGGATATGATGCGGAGCATCCCACGATCATCCCCATGCATCCACAACCGTCTCATCAAGAGCCAAGAGGACCCATGACTAGAGCACGAGCTCGAGCTCTCGAGACCGAGGTGACTTCTCTCCTTAGTGAAATATCATATGACCCTCTCGAGACATGGCTACTACCTCAATCCGGAATGTTGTGCATGCTTAGGTACCAAGGGACCAACCTAGGAGAAGCTGCAGCCCAAGATGGACACCAAGAGCAAGAGAAGGAGCTGCAGAGTCCAGAGGGAGCGGTACTACCGCTCAAGCCAAGCGGTACTACCGCCCGGCCAGCAGTACTACCGCTCAAGCCAAGCGGTACTACCGCTGAGCCGAGCCAAGCGGTACTACCGCTCTCCATCCGCCTACTTCCTCAAAACCCGACACACTCCAGAATCGAGCAGGCGTCGAGCGGTACTACCGCCCACCAAGCGGTACTACCGCTGAAAGCGGTACTACCGCCATGAAGCAACGGTACCACCGCCCTGCCTGCGTGCAGCGTATTGGGCCGAGGCCCATGTACTCTTTTCGCCCCCAACTTACCCCTTGGAGGTCCTAGACTATAAATAGACCTTCCCTCATCCTTTCTAGGGTTAGCTTTGGATTTGCTCATATTTGATGTGAGAGCCTTTGCTCATCCACTTGGATACTTCTCCTTGAGATCAGGACCTCTCGGAGAAGATCCCCCAAGCGGATTCAAGACCCCCTCCTAGGGTGGACCCCATCCAGACCTCCTCGCGGAGAAGAACGGCTACCCTTGTATCCTACCCTTTGTTGTCCTTGAATCTTGTGCCACTCTATGTGTTTGATAATCTAGCACTTGTGTGATCGTTTTCTTGTCGGTTGAGTGATCTCTCTCTCGTTCCCCTCGTGTTTTCCCTCGTGTTCTTCCGCTCGTTCTTCGTGTTCCTCGTAGGGATTCCCTCCAAGCGTGAAAGATCGTCAACCTAGGGTTCCGCCCTACATCATCATGGTATCATGAGCCACGTTGATCACGTTATTGGAGCCCCTACCCCTCTTTTTCTAGCTTGATTTTGTTGTTTTTGTCCTAATTCGAAAATTCCCCACAAAAATAGCCCCAATTTTTTTTGTGATTTGTTAGTGTGATGAAATTTTGTTGATTTTGATCCGTGGATTTGCTTGGTTTCGAGTCGATCTAGCATCTCTCCAAGTTTCACCTCTTTCCATCCACAAAATCCATCAATTTTGACCCGAAATCACCCATTTCCGCCCCAAAATCGCATAAACGTTCGAACAATCGAGAAAATCCCGACCTCTAAGCGGTACTACCGCCCTCCTAAGCGGTACTACCGCTGAGTACACACTACTACCCAGCCCCGTTCAGCGAAATAGTCAAAAATCCCGACTCGGCGGTACTACCGCCCTACCCAGCAGTACTACCGCTACAAGCGAGTTTCAGCCTTCCGACTTTCACCATTTTCATCATTTTCACTCCGAACTCCGATTTGAGTGTTCTTTGGCTCGTTTTGAAGCTATCGACGTGCCCGAAGTCCTCACCTTGGTTTCACCACCTTTTGACACCATCAAATTTTCCGAACATCGGCATATTTGCCTAGGGCTTAAACCACATCATCCGCTATACCACCTCCACTTTCCGCTACCACATTTTCGCTTTTGGTCTTTGAGAATTTGAGTTGTGGTTCCGTGTCCTATTGTGTTTGGCTATATAGGTGCGGTTCGACGTCAACATCACCACCACTCATCTTCGCCAAGGACTCATCTTCGTCAGGGCGGTAACCTCGACGACATCTTTGTCATCTCTACAATTGCATTGATAACCACATAGCCTTACTTTTGCGTTGCTTACCCATCGAGACTAGCCATTGAGTATTGCCGCAACGTGACTTGTGCACCTTAGTGATCATACTCCATAGCATACATAGCATACCATAGTGGTGCATATCTTGAGATCAACTTGTGTGTCACAATGTTGTCATCGCATACACAATTGCTATCTTGGTTCGTGAAGTTTGCATAAGAAAAGAGCTCAAAAGGAAAGAGCCACCCAAGCTTTTAAGCAAAGAGGAAAGATAAGCAAAGAGCTTATAAGCAAGAACCATAGCATCATACAACATTAAGATTGTCATATCCGATCATCTTGGATCATAGCACCGAAATATCATACATATAGCATACTTGGGATAGAGATCGTTGCATTTTTGCCTAATAGGTTGTGCACAAGTTCGCTTATCCGCCTTTTGTGCAATCGTGCTAGCGTCTCTCTAGTATTGTGCAACAAGAGCATTCTCGTGGTTTCCACATTTTGGCTCACTTTTGGTTTGCACAATCCCACTTATCTATTTGCGTGTGTGTTTCCGTGTACCACTACTTGCTTGGTCTACTTGTTACATTTGCGAATTTGCGAATCTTTTCAACTTTATTGAGTCTCACTTACAATTGCATCAAATTTTGTGCCACCATCCTAACCGAGCTCCACCATAAGCTTTTATTTGTGTAGGTGTGAGAACCGACAAGAATCGGTACCAAGAGTGCTATTTCATTGTCCGCATTTGAGTGAACTTGATTCATTTTCAACATCGGTCAAAGGTACATTGGTATAAGTTCTTTTCGTTCTACCACTCACATCTTGTTTGGAATGATGGATAGGCCAAGTTCTTCTACCAACCCACTCTTCATCGAGCAAGGCGGCGACATGTCCTCATCGTCACCAAGAGCCACCTCTTTGGTGCTGTGAGCGTTGCACCAAGAACAACAAGCAATGGCGACCGCGCAGACAACCTCGCCACCGACTTGCGACTCTCCGAGCAACGTACAAGAGACTACTTCGACAACAAGTTCGAGGCTCACAAGGAAAAGAATGATGCAAGAATGGGCGAGATCCGCGCGTTGATGAAAAACGGCATCATTCCACTTCTTCATCATCAAGGCGGAGCCGCTCGAGTCGACATTCCGACGACACATCCTCGACTCAAGTACACCGTCATCGAACACTCTTGACGAGCAGCGCGTCAAGACCGTCATGCATCTCGCAACCCGCTACATGACAAGCATTCACAAGAGCAAGTTGATGATCAAGTTCCTCGTCCTCAATCAAACCAAGAGGCTTTTGCTCAAGCCCAAGAACGACAACGTCTTCGTCGCCAACAAGAGGAAGAAAGAGCACGTCGTCACCAAGACGAACAAGACGCCAAGGCTCAACGTCTTCAACAACAACAACGTGAAGCGCAAGCTCTTGAGGCGCAACGTGCCCTGCAAGAATCAAGTAGAGCCTTCGCCAACCGCAATCGCGAACGGCGCAATCAAGAGGAAGCCCTTCGGGAAGAAATCCAAGAGAGGAACTACCAACGTCAAGTTCCTCAAGCTCCTCCACAAGCTCGTCAAGCTCCACCTCAACATCAAGTTCAACAAGAGAAAGTTGATCATGGTCTTCCTCCGCGCCAAGAGCAACATGAAGACGAGTACATTCCACGTCAAGGACGTCATCATCAACATCGCCAACAACACAATGAAGAACAACGCTTCTGACAAGCTAAAATTCACCATGCCCAAGTTCAATGGAAGCAATGACCCCGAAGACTACCTCTCATGGGCATTGAAGGTTGACAAAATCTTCCGGTTGCACAACTACGATGAAGCGAAGAAAATCGCTATGGCATCACTTGAGTTCCAAGACTATGTGCTCATATGGTGGGAACAAATCATTGAGAGACGACAAGCAAGAGGTGAACCTCCAATCACCACTTGGGCTCAAATGAAGGATGTCATGCGAGCACGTTTTTGTGCCAACCTACTACAACCGCGACCTCTTCAAGAAACTCCAACTACTCAAGCAAGGAACAAAGAGCGTTGAAGAATACTACAAGGAGATGGAGTTAGCCATGATTCGAGCCAATGTCAAGGAAGATGATGAGCAAACTATGTCACGTTTCTTGAACGGACTCAATCATCCCATCAAGAAGATCGCCGACTTCCAACCATACTCATCCCTCATTGAGCTCGTACATCAAGCTACAAAGGCGGGCGCCAAGTACAAGATGACTTCAAATGCACGCCAAGTACTCATCCAAGACCTCGGCTTCTCCAACAACCAAGCTTCAACGACTCCTCCAACATCTACACCAACCAAGCTTCCTTACAAGAAGACATCGACAAGTTCAAGTCGTCCTCCTCCTACTTCAAACAACCTCAAGCCGCGTGCTTCATCCTCTACTCCGACCGATGAGACCATCAAGACAAGCTCCTTCAAGTGTTTCACTTGCGGCGGCCGAGGCCACAAGTCATACGAATGCACCAACAAGCGCACCATGATCCTCAACGACGATGGCACATATGACTCTATGAGTGAAGAGGAAATGGAAGCCCTTGAGCAAGTGGCCATGCACCGCAAGTGAATGAAGATGAAGATGATCAAGTCTTTTGTGATGAGGATTGAGCCCGCTCTCGTTGTCTCCAAGGTCTTGACTCTTCAACATCAACAAGAAGAAGACCAACGATGCCACATCTTCCACACAAAAGCCGGCATCAATGGACGGTCCATCAAGGTCATCATCGATGGAGGTAGTTGCCACAACTTGGCAAGTGAAGAACTATGCTCCAAGCTACAATTGGTCAAGAGGAAGCACCCACACCCTACAAGGTTCAATGGCTAAGTGACTCGGCACTATCTGAGTCGAGCATACGGTCCAAGTCTCCTTCAAAATTGGTGCTTATGAAGACACTTTGGAGTGTGATGTGGTCCCAATGACCGTTTGCCACCTCCTTCTTGGTCGACCATGGCAATTCGACCGTGGTGTCATCCACAATGGGCGAACCAATCACTATAGCTTCAAGATGAAAGGGAAGGAGTATGTGCTCGACCTATGTCTCCTAGTCAAGTGATAGCCGACAAGCAAGCCACACATCATAGAGAAAAGAGTGAGAAAGTGATCCACCCAAAAGTGAGTGAGAGCCACAAGCCAAATTTGAGAGACTCTTAGCCTAGAGAAAAACCTCATTCTATTTGCCACCAAAAGTGAGATGAGAGAAGTGTGTGAGCACCCATCGAGTGTGATGCACTTTGTCCTTGTGTGCAAGGATGGAGAACCAAAACTAACACCATTCACGAGCTACCTTTGGTGTTTCAATCTCTTTGCAGGAATTTCAAGATGTTTTCCCGATGAGCTACCTCCGGGTCTACCTCCTCTTGAGGCATTGAGCATCGAATCGACCTCATCCCGGGCGCCGCTACCAAACAAAGCTCCATACCGAGTCAATCCGGAAGAAACCAAGGAGATTCAACGACAAGTACAACAACTCATCGACAACGGTCATGTACGTGAAAGCCTAAGCCCTTGTGCCGTTCGGTTATTCTTGTGCCTAAGCCCGATGGAAGTTTCCGCTTGTGTTCGATTGTAGACCTATCAATGCTATTACCGTTCGATATAGGCATCCCATTCCTCGCTTAGATGACATGCTTGATGAACTTAGTGGAGCCAACTTTTCTCAAAATTGATCTTAAAAGTGGCTATTATCAAATCGCATACAAGAGGGTGATGAATGGAAAACTGCTTTCAAAACCAAATTTGGTTTATATGAGTGGTTAGTGATGCCTATGGGTCTTTCGGAAGCTCCCGGTACTTTTGTGCGTCTTATGCATCATGTGCTTCGTCCTTATATTGGAGTCTTTGTTGTGGTTTACTTTGATGATATTCTTGTGTTTAGCAAAACCATGAAAGAGCATATTAACCATGTTAAATCTGTGTTGCAAACTCTTCGCAAGGAAAGCCTTTATGCAAACTTGAAAAAATGCACTTTTGGCGTTGACAAAGTGGTTTTCTTGGGATTTGTTGTCTCTTCAAAAGGTGTTCATGTTGATGAAACTAAAATTGAAGCAATTAAAACTTGGCCCCAACCAACCAATTTGCAACAAGTGCGAAGTTTTCTTGGTCTTGCGGGTTTCTATCGTCGCTTTGTGAAAGATTTTAGCACAATTGCCGCTCCTTTGCATGCTTTGAGCAAGAAGAATACTCCCTTTGTTTGGGGAACTTTGCAATCAACCACTTTTGATGAGCTCAAGTCTTTGCTTACTCATGCTCCGATTCTTGCTTTGCCCAATTTTGACAAAACTTTTGAGGTTCATTGTGATGCAAGTGGTACCGGAATTGGCGGAGTTTTGATGCAAGAAAAACGAGCCATTGCTTATTTTAGTGAAAAACTCTCCGGTGCTCAACTTAATTATCCCATCTATGACAAAGAATTGTATGCTTTAGTGCGTGTGCTACATGTTTGGGAACATTACCTTAGACCGCATGAGTTTGTCATCCATACCGATCATGAAACGCTTAAGTACCTCAAAGGTCAAACTAAATTGAACAAGCGTCATGCCAAATGGAGTGAATTCATTGAATCTTTTCCTTATGTGATCAAGTACATTAAGGGTAAAGAAAATGTAGTTGCCGACGCGCTTTCACGCATAAACATGCTTGTCACTCAACTTGAGTTGAATGTTATTGGTTTTGAGCATATAAAAGACTTGTATGAGCATGATCCATCTTTTGCTTCTCCTTATGCTAAGTGTTTGGCGATACGTCTTGGGAACAATATTACATCAAGGATGGTTACCTTATGAGAGCTAACAAACTTTGCATTCCCGAGTCTTCTCTTCGTTTGCTCCTTTTGCAAGAGGCTCATGGAGGCGGCCTCATGGGACACTTTGGACGCGACAAGACATTCGCCGCACTCTCCAACAACTACTTTTGGCCCAAGATGTTCATGACGTCTCACGCTTCACCAACCGATGCTACACATGTCGCAAAGCTAAGTCTAAAGCTCAATCTCATGGTCTTTACATGCCTCTTCCTATTCCATATCAACCATGGGAAGACATTAGTATGGATTTTGTACTTGGTTTGCCTAGGACTCAAAATGGCAAGGATTCCGTCTTTGTTGTTGTGGATAGATTTTCTAAAATGGCACATTTCATTCCTTGCAACAAGATAGACGATGCTTCACATGTTGCAAATCTCTTTTGTAGGGAAATCTTGCGACTCCATGGCGTACCAAAGACAATCGTCTCCGATCGTGACGTCAAGTTCTTGAGTTACTTTTGGAAGACCCTATGTGCCAAGCTCGGAATCAAGCTCTTGTTCTCCTCGGCATACCATCCTCAAACCGACGGCCAAACGGAGGTGACGAACCGCACACTATCCACTCTACTTCGTGTCTTGATCAAGAAGAACATCAAGGAGTGGGAAGCATGTCTACCCATCACCGAGTACGCCTACAATCGTGCAAGACATTCAACTACCGGCAAGTCCCCCTTAGAGGTCGTCTACGGTTTCAACCCGTTGTCCCCATTGGACATTCTACCACTTCCTCTCCAAGAGCGCACCAACATGGATGCAAGTGAACGAGCAAGCTACATCAAGAAGATGCACGAAGATACAAGGCACACCATCGAGCGCCAAGTACAACGCCAAGCAAACAAGCTCAACGCCAACAAGCAACCCATCGTCTTCAACATTGGTGATCTAGTGTGGCTACACCTTCGCAAGGACCGCTTCCCCAAAGAACGCAAGTCAAACTTCTCCCTCGAGCCGATGGACCTTTAAAGGTACTAGCACGCTTCAACGACAACGCTTACAAGATCGACATACCTCGTGACAAGTACAACGTGGCGACATCTTCAACGTCAAGGACCTCGCACCTTTCCATGGAGATGAAGCTTTTGATCCGAGGTCGGATCTCTCCCAAGGGGGGGGGGGAGATGATGCGGAGCATCCCACGATCATCCCCATGCATCCACAACCGTCTCATCAAGAGGCAAGAGGACCCATGACTAGAGCACGAGCTCGAGCTCTCGAGACCGAGGTGACTTCTCTCCTTAGTGAAATATCATATGACCCTCTCGAGACATGGCTACTACCTCAATCCGGAATATTGTGCATGCTTAGGTACCAAGGGACCAACCTAGGAGAAGCTGCAGCCCAAGATGGACACCAAGAGCAAGAGAAGGAGCTGCAGAGTCCAGAGGGAGCGGTACTACCGCTCAAGCCAAGCGGTACTACCGCCCAGCGAGCGGTACTACCGCTCAAGCCAAGCGGTACTACCGCCCAGCGAGCGGTACTACCGCTCAAGCCAAGCGGTACTACCGCTGAGCCGAGCCAAGCGGTACTACCGCTCTCCATCCGGCCTACTTCCAAAAACCCGACACACTCCAGAATCGAAGGCGTCGAGAAAGCAGTACTACCACCACCAAGCGGTACTATCACTGAAAGCGGTACTACCGCCATGAAGCAACAGTACTACCGCCCTGCTGCGTGCAGTAGTGTTGGGCCAAGGCCCATGTACTCTTTTCGCCCCAACTTACCCCTTGGAGGTCCTAGACTATAAATAGACCTTCCCTCATCCTTTCTAGGGTTAGCTTTGGATTTGCTCATATTTGTGTGAGAGCCTTTGCTCATCCACTTGGATACTTCTCCTTGAGATCAGGACCTCTCGGAGAAGATCCCCAAGCGGATTCAAGACCCCTCCTAGGGTGGACCCCATCCGCACCTCCTCCTCAGAGAAGAACGGCTACCCTTGTATCCTACCCTTTGTTGTCCTTGAATCTTGTGCCACTCTATGTGTTTGATAATCTAGCACTTGTGTGATCGTTTTCTTGTCGGTTGAGTGATCTCTCTCTCGTTCCCCTCGTGTTTTCCCTCGTGTTCTTCCGCTCGTTCTTCGTGTTCCTCGTAGGGATTCCCTCCAAGCGTGAAAGATCGTCAACCTTGGGTACCACCCTACATCAGGATATATCTATGGACTTTGTTTTAGGTTTACCTCGAACAAAGAAGGGGAGGGATAGCATATTTGTTGTCGTGGATAGATTCTCGAAAATGGCACACTTTATACCATGTCATAAAAGCGATGATGCTGTTAATGTTGCTGATTTGTTCTTTCGTGAAATTATTCGCTTGCATGGTGTGCCAAATACTATTGTTTCAGATCGTGATACTAAATTTCTTAGCCACTTTTGGAGATGTTTATGGGCTAAGTTGGGGACTAAACTGCTTTTTAGTACTACTTGTCACCCCCAAACTGATGGACAAACTGAAGTAGTCAATAGAACATTGTCTACTATGCTTAGGGCTGTTTTGAAGAATAATAAGAAAATGTGGGAAGAATGCTTGCCTCATATTGAATTTGCTTATAATCGTTCATTGCATTCTACTACTAAGATGTGCCCTTTTGAAATTGTGTATGGCTTCCTACCTCGTGCACCTATTGATTTGTTGCCTCTTCCATCTTCTGGAGAAGGTTAATTTTGATGCTAAAGAACGTGCTGAATTGATTTTAAAATGCATGAGATAACTAAGGAAAACATTGAGCGTATGAATGCTAAATATAAACTTGCCGGAGATAAGGGTAGAAAACATGTCGTCTTTGCACTGGAGATCTTGTTTGGTTACATTTATGTGAGGATAGGTTTCCTAATTTGCATAAATCAAAGCTAATGCCACGTGTTGATGGTCCATTTAAGGTGTTAGAGAAAATAAATGATAATGCATATAAACTTGAGCTGCCTGTAGATTTTGGGGTTAGTCCCACTTTTAACATTGCAGATTTGAAGCCTTATTTGGGTGAGGAATATGAGCTTCCGTCGAGGACGACTTCATTTCAAGATGGGGAGGATGATGAGGACATCAATACCATTGTTACACCCACAGCCCCTACTGCTACATATACTGGACCAATTACTAGAGCTCACAAGACGCCAATTAAATTATCGTACTTTCGTTTCTTGGTAATGATTCTAATGTTCATGAGAATATGATGCTGCCTAAATTGGATACATTTGTTTTGCTTACAAATGAAGGCCCTAGCTTGGAGAAGGATGGACATTGGAGCAAGAACAAGCATGGAGATAATGCCATGCTAAGGGGAACAAGAACGGAGTTACAAGTGATGATTTCAGGACTTTGAAGCCACCATAATGGATGCATGAAGCCTTGGCCGAAATATACAAGATGCTACTTCATAAATGTCGTCCGAGGCTATTCTAGGTGCTGCGTCACCTTATTAGTGGGCCAGGCCCATGTAATTTCGAAATACTTAAGTATAGGCTGTTTTAGAGTCCGTATGTGTGGGGAAACAAGAGTTAGGGTTGATTTGGACCCCTCCACCAAGGGCCACGAAATTCCCCCTCTTCCTCCATATATACAGCCCTTAGGGCACCGTTTAGACCTTGGGTTTTGTTTAGATTAAAAGTTCGCCATAGCTGCAACTTCGCGTTTCGTTTGTGTTCAACGACTGCACAAAGCGTCACGAACCCCACCTTGATCAATAAAGCTTTCATCTTATATTCGCAATATCCAGATTGCAATCTCAGTTTCTTGCTTGTTCTTCGTTTGCTCGCGGAAATGACCCTCGTGGTCAGTTGATCGTGCTCGGCGTGGTCAATAACCTCTCGGAGTTGGTTTAGCGATTGCTAAGGCGCGACGTCCTCGCACGTTCGTAGTCGGATCGTCAAAGTCGACTTACTCCAAAGCGAAAACCAACATCTCATCGAAAGACGGGACACCTTTGCCTCTATCACAAGTCATACGAATGCACCAACAAGCGCACCATGATCCTCAACGACGATGGCACATATGACTCCATGAGTGAAGAGGAGATGGAAGCTCTTGAGCAAGTGGCCATGCACCGGCGAGTGAACGAAGATGAAGATGATCAAGTCTTTTGTGATGAGGATTCGAGCCCCGCTCTCGTTGTCTCCAAGGTCTTGACTCTTCAACATCAACAAGAAGACGACCAAAGATGCCACATCTTCCACACAAAAGCCGGCATCAATGGACGGTCCATCAAGGTCATCATCGATGGAGGTAGTTGCCACAACTTGGCAAGTGAAGAACTATGCTCCAAGCTCCAATTGGTAAAGAGGAAGCACCCGCATCCCTACAAGGTCCAATGGCTAAGTGAATCCGGCACTATACGAGTTGAGCATACGGTCCTTGTATCTTTCAAAATTGGTGCATCTGAAGACACTTTGGAGTGTGATGTGGTCCCAATGACCGTTTGTCACCTACTTCTTGGTCGACCATGGCAATTCGACCGTGGTGTCATACACAATGGGCGTACCAATCACTATAGCTTCAAGATGAAAGGGAAAGAATATGTGCTCGACCTATGTCTCCTAGTCAAGTGATAGCCGACAAGCAAGCCACACATCATAGAGACAAGAGTGAGAAAGTGATCCACCCAAAAGTGAGTGAGAGCCACAAGCCAAATTTGAGCGACTCTTCGCCTAGAGAGAAAAACCTCATTCTATTTGCCACCAAAAGTGAGATGAGAGAAGTGTGTGAGAACCCATCGAGTGTGATGCACTTTGTCCTTGTGTGCAAGGATGGAGAACCAAAAACTAACACCATTCACGAGCTACCTTTGGTGTTTCAATCTCTTTTGCAGGAATTTCAAGATGTTTTCCTCGATGAGCTACCTCCGGGTCTACCTCCTCTTCGAGGCATTGAGCATCGACTCGACCTCATCCCCGGAGCGCCTCTACCAAACAAAGCTCCATACCGAGTAAATCTCGAAGAAACCAAGGAGATTCAACAGCAAGTACAACAACTCATCGACAACGGCCATGTACGTGAAAGCCTAAGCCCTTGTGCCGTTCCGGTTATTCTTGTGCCTAAGCCCGATTGAAGTTTCCGCTTGTGTTCCGATTGTTGACCTATCAATGCTATTACCGTTCGATATAGGCATCCCATTCCCCGCTTAGATGATATGCTTGATGAACTTAGTGGAGCCAACTTTTTCTCAAAAATTGACCTTAAAAGTGGCTATTATCAAATCCGCATACAAGAGGGTGATGAATGGAAAACGGCTTTCAAAACCAAATTTGGTTTATATGAATGGTTAGTGATGCCTATGGGTCTTCGGAAGCTCCGGTACTTTTGTGCGTCTTATGCATCATGTGCTTCGTCCTTATATTGGAGTCTTTGTTGTGGTTTACTTGACGATATTCTTGTGTTTAGCAAAACCATGAAAGAGCACATCAATCATGTAAAATCTGTGTTGCAAACTCTTCGCAAGGAAAGCCTTTATGCAAACTTGAAAAAATGCACTTTTGGAGTTGACAAAGTGGTTTTCTTGGGTTTTGTTGTTTCCTCAAAGGGTGTCCATGTGGACGAATCTAAAATTCAAGCAATTAAAACGTGGCCCCAACCCACTAATTTGCAACAAGTGCGAAGTTTTCTTGGTCTTGCGGGTTTTTATCGTCGCTTTGTGAAAGATTTTAGCACAATTGCCGCTCCTTTGCATGCTTTGAGTAAGAAGAATACTCCCTTTGTTTGGGGAACGTTGTAATCAACCGCTTTTGATGAGCTCAAGTCTTTGCTTACTCATGCACCGATTCTTGCTATTCCCAATTTTGACAAAACTTTTGAGGTTCATTGTGATGCAAGTGGTACCGGAATTGGCGGAGTTTTGATGCAAGAAAAACGAGCCATTGCATATTTTAGTGAAAAACTATCCGGTGCTCAACTTAATTATCCCATCTATGACAAAGAATTGTTTGCTTTAGTGCGTGTGCTACATGTTTGGGAACATTACCTTAGACCTCATGAGTTTGTCATCCATACCGATCATGAAACGCTTAAGTACCTCAAAGGTCAAACTAAATTAAACAAGCGTCATGCAAAATGGAGTGAATTCATTGAATCTTTTCCTTATGTGATCAAGTACATTAAGGGTAAAGAAAATGTAGTTGCCGACGCGCTTTCACGCATATGCATGCTTGCCACTCAACTTGAGTTGAATGTTATTAGTTTTGAGCATATAAAAGACTTGTATGAGCATGATCCATCTTTTGCTTCTCCTTATGCTAAGTGTTTGACGCATACGTCTTGGGAACAATATTACATCAAGGATGGTTATCTTATGAGAGCTAACAAACTTTGCATTCCCGAATCTTCTCTTCGTTTGCTCCTTTTGCAAGAGGCTCATGGAGGCGGACTCATGGGACACTTTGGACGTGACAAGACAGTCGCCACGCTCTCCAACAACTACTTTTGGCCCAAGATGTTCCGCGACGTCTCACACTTCACCAACCGATGCTATACATGTCGCAAAGCTAAGTCTAAAGCTCAATCTCATGGTCTTTACATGCCCCTTCCTATTCCATATCAACCATGGAAAGACATTAGTATGGATTTTGTACTTGGTTTGCCTAGGACTCAAAATGGCAAGGATTCCGTGTTTGTTGTTCTGGATAGATTTTCTAAGATGGCACATTTCATACCTTGCAACAAGATAGACGATGCTTCACATGTTGCCAATCTCTTTTGTAGGGAAATATTGCGACTCCATGGCGTACCAAAGACAATCGTCTCCGATCGTGACGTCAAGTTCTTGAGTTACTTTTGGAAGACCCTATGCGCCAAGCTCGGAATCAAGCTCTTGTTGTCCTCGGCATACCATCCTCAAACCGGTGGCCAAACGGAGGTGACGAACCGCACACTATCCACTCTACTTCGTGTCTTGATCAAGAAGAACATCAAGGAATGGGAAGCATGTCTACCCATCGCCGAGTACGCCTACAACCGTGCAAGACATTCAACTACCGGCAAGTCCCCCTTCGAGGTCGTCTACGGTTTCAACCCGTTGTCCCCATTGGACATTCTACCCCTTCCTCTCCAAGAGCGCACCAACATGGATGCAAGTGAACGAGCAAGCTACATCAAGAAGATGCACGAAGATACAAGGCACACCATCGTCTTCAACATTGGTGATCTAGTGTGGCTACACCTTCGCAAGGACCGCTTCCCCAAAGAACGCAAGTCCAAGATTCTCCCTCGAGCCGATGGACCTTTCAAGGTGCTAGCACGCTACAACGACAACGCTTACAAGATCGACATACCTCGAGACAAGTACAACGTGAGCGACATCTTCAACGTCATGGACCTCGCACCTTTCCATGGAGATGAAGCTTTTGATCCGAGGTCGGATCTCTCCCAAGGGGGGGGGGATGATGCGGAGCATCCCACGATCATCCCCATGCATCCACAACCGTCTCATCAAGAGCCAAGAGGACCCATGACACGAGCAAGAGCTAGAGCTCTCGAGAACGAGGTGACCTCCTTCCTTATTGATATCGCATATGATCCACTCGAGACATGGCTACTACCTAAGTCTTATATGCTATGCATGATTAGGTGTCAAGGGGAACCTCCCGAGGGTGCACGTGAAGACGGACAAGCCGCCAAGTCCATGGATGAAGAGAACCAACGGAAACGAGCGAAATCACCTTCCAGGCCCCGGACATGCGGCCATGACCCCGGACATCCGGCCCCTGGAGTTTCTATCTCACCCTCAGCCAAACTGCCCAAGTCTCCAGGGCCCGGACATCCGGCGTCCAAGCCCGACACATCCGGCCCCCAGCCCGGATATCCGGCCTGTAGCCCGGAAATCCGGCGCCCCTCTCCCGATTCGGCAGAAATGGTCGCCCCAGCCCGGACATCCGGGCTGATCGCCCGGACATCCGGCGGCTCGCGAAAACCGGACATCCGCCCGGCGCCGACGTCCGGCCTCCCTCTGCGTGCAGTGCTTCCGGACTTGTCCTTGTACCCTTCGACCGAGACTATATATACTTCATCCCCTTCCTCTTTCTAGGGTTAGCATTGGATTAGCTCATATTCTTGTGTGAGAGCCTTTGCTCATCCACTTGGCTACTTCTCCTCGGAGATCAGGACCTCTACGGAGAAGATCCCCCAAGCGGATTCAAGACCCCCTTCTAGGGTGGACCCCATCAAGGCCTCCTCACGGAGAAGAACGGCTACCGTTTGTATCTTTCCTTTGTTGATCTTGAATCTTGTGCCACCTTATGTGATCGATAATCTAGCACTTGTGTGATTGATCTCTTGTCGGTTTCGTGATTTCTCGCTCTTTTCCCTCGTGTTCTTCCGCGTGTTCCTCGTGATTCCCCGTAGGATCCGCTCCAACGTGAAAGATCGTCCACGTAGGGTTCCGCCCTACATCATCGCACCTCGCCTAGGCGCCCCTTTTGCCCTCCTGCTGCCTTGTTCCACCTTCTGTGGAGAGGGACAAGAAAGGGATTACGGGCACCTTATCTCTTTTTAGTTTGTAAGCCTGCGTGCACTTGTTAGATTTAAAGATTGTAACCCCCTTGCTCATGTTTTCTATTCCGTACGGACTGTACCTGTATGGGACGTTTTTAATGAAAAAGGGTGCTTGTCGGGTTCTTTGTGCGTGAGCGAGGCCCACGCCAGGGAACGAGTCCTTATTATTTCTAAGATAAACATTGTCGCCCGGCAATAGGCCTTGCCGTCCCCCCACTTCGGTCGACCATTCTCGCGCTCTTGGCGGAGGCAGGGGCGAAGTAGAGCTAGGCTCCTCGTTTACCTTCTTGCCACCACGACTAAAACCAAGTTCTGACCCAGTGGGATAGCTCTTGGGTACAGGAAAAGGGGAGCACGGTGGTTTTAAGAATATAAACGCGGTTTCACATGTCCTAGTTCTATACGGAAAGGCATAACAGGGGATGAAAGGCTTATCTGAATCTGGAGCCCCCGGCAACCTTGGCCTGCCGTGGTTGGATCCTTGTGTCTTCAGCCCCCGGCAGTCTTGGCCTGCCGGGGCCTGAGCGCCGTCCGTTCTCTTTTTCCCAAGCAGCTCCGCAGAAGTGTCCACGTGCCCTACGAACCAAAGAGGACAGAAAGACGCACACTCGACCTCTAGGCTAGGGGTTAGTCGCCCCTAAGCACTATCAACCCTAACCGAGGGAGAGACTCAACCTAGCATGCATGCTATAACTTAGGGCGCCAGCGCTTCGTTTATTTATGCTCAGGGTCTGCGCCTGGCTTTGTACGGAGGGTTACATGCCTTGTCGGCAAAGCTTGTACAAAAGGTGGATTGCCGGGAGGCCCGGCAAGCCTCGCCTTATGGGTAAAACTTGCGAAGATGCTCGATGTTCCAGGAGTTGCTCACTGGGACAGCATCTTGGATCTCCAGGCGAAGTGCGCTGGGCCTGGTGACTCGTATTACCCGATAAGGGCCTTCCCACTTCGGTGTCAACTTGTTGGAATTCTTGGCTGACTGAACGCGCCGAAGAACAAGGTCACCTTCCTCTGCTTCCGGAATGAACCCTGCGGCTATGGTAGCGGCACAAGGCTTGCTGGTAGCGTGCTGCTCTCACAGCCACATGAAGACGATCTTCCTCAAGGAGCGTTGCGTCATCTTGTCGCAATTGCTCTTGCTCAAGCTCGTCGTAAGCGAGCACTCTAGGTGACCCGTATATGAGTTCCATGGGGAGAACTGCTTCTACCCCGTATACCAAGGCAAAGGGTGTCTGGCCGGTGGCTCGATTTGGCGTCGTCCTGGTTGACCAAATAACCGCAAGCAACTCATCAATCTAGTGATTTCCGCTCTTGTGCAGCCTGTCAAAAGTCTTCGTCCTCAGGCCACGCAACACTTCAGCATTTGAAAGACGCTAAGACCAAGATTTTGCCCTCAACTACGAGGGGAGGTAAGTAACTGCCATCTAGCTCTGCACTAGATTCTCCTTCCGTTATTAGTAAGCTTGCGACACCTAAACCTGCTACTGCATTGAGTTCTGACATGTCGCATGTTATTGTTGATGCCACTTCTGCTATGCATGATGAAACTACCTCTGTGTGTGATACTACTTTGCCATTAGGTGAATTTCTTGATGAACAACTTGCTAGAGTTAGGGGAAATGAAAATATTGAAGAACCTATTATTGATGATAGTGATGATGAAGGTTCCCCCAATGATTATGTTTTACCTGTTGTTCCTAAGGGTTATGTTATGAATGAAAAAGCTGCTCTGGAAATCCTTGCTTGCAATGATAGAAATGATCTTAAGAAATTATTAGCTAAATGGAAGCAGCAGTCTCTTAATGCTAGAATGAAACCCGATCCTGCTTTTGCTACTTCACCTATCGTATTCTTGATAAGGATTATGAATTCTCTGTTGATCCTGATATTAATACTTTAGTTGAATCTGATCCTTTTTATGGCCTTGAATCTGAAACTGTTGTGGCACATCTTACCAAGTTGAATGATATACCCACCTTGTTTACTCATGATGAGAAGTCTCGCTATTTATACATCCTTAAGATATTTCCGTTCTCATTAAAGGGTGATGCTAAGACTTGGTATAATTCTCTTGCTCCTGGTTGTGTGCGTAGTCCCCAGGATATGATTTATTACTTCTCTGCTAAATATTTCCTGCTCATAAGAAACAAGCTGCCTTATGGAAATATAGAATTTTGTGCAAATCAAAGAAGAGAGTCTCCACAAGCTTGGGGAGGCTTCTCCGACTATAATGCTTTGCTGATCATCCTCTTAAGAAAAATGAAATACTTGATATCTTTTATAATGGACTAACCGATGCTTCCAAGGACTACTTGGATAGTTGTGCTGGTTGTGTTTTCAGGAGAGAACAATCGATGAAGCTGAAATATTATTGAATAATATGTTGACTAATGAAAATAATTGGACTCTTCCCGAGCCAGTTCTCAAGTAATTCTGAACCAATTAAGCCAACTCTGAGCCTATTCCTAAACCCACTCCAAAGAAGAGAGGTGTTTTATTTCTCAGTCCTGAAGATATGCAAGAGGCAAAGAAATCAATGAAAGAAAAAGGTATTAAAGCTGAGGATGTTAAGAATTTACCCCCTATTGAAGAAATACATGGTCTTAATTTACCGCCTGAAGAACTACATTGTCTTGATAACCCGACACAGGTAGTAAAGGTAAATTCTCTCTATAGATATGATAAAGTTGATATACCCTCTACTAAATTTCATAGCCCATGCTTAGATGAATTTGATGACTTTATGGCTAGACAAGAAAGTTTTAATGCTTATGTTGGTAGAGAGTTAAAGAATAATGCTTTCGAGATAGGACGCGTAGGTGATAATCTGGCTAGAGTTAAAGATGAACTTCACCGCATTAGCAAATATGCTTCTATGGTTGCTACTCAAGCAGAGCAAGTACTTAAAGATCAAAATGATTTGCTTGATGAATTGAATAATAAAAATGACTTTGTTGTTAGAGTGGCTACTAGAACTGGTAGAATGACTCAGGAACCTTTGTATCCTGAAGGCCACCCAAAGAGAATCGAGCAAGATTCTCAGAGAAATAATTTAGAGGCACCTAGTTCTTCTAAAAAGAAGAAAAAGAAAAACGATAGAACTTTGCATGCTTCTAGTGAACCTACTATAGAGACACCTGAGAATCCCAATGATATTTGTATTTCTGATGCTGAAACACAATCAGGTGATGAACATGAATCTAGTGATAATGTTAATGATAATGTTCATGTTGATGCTCAACCTAGCAAAAACAATGATGTAGAGATTGAACCTGTTGTTGATCTTGATAACCCACAATCAAAGAATCAACGTTATGATAAGAAAGATTTTGTTGCTAGGAAGCACGGTAAAGAAAGAGAACCCTGGGTTCAGAAACCCATGCCCTTTCCTCCTAAACCATCCAAGTCAAAGGATAATGAGGATTTTGAGCGCTTTGCTGAAATGATTAGACCTATTTTTTTACGTATGCGCTTAACTGATATGTTTAAAGTAAATCCTTATGCTAAGTATATGAAGGATATCATCACAAATAAAAGAAAGATACCGGAAGCTGAAATTTCCACCATGCTTGCTAATTACACTTTTAAGGGTGGAATACCAAAGAAACTTGGACATCCGGGTGTTCCAACTATACCATGCTCTATTAAAAGAAATTATGTTAGAACTGCTTTATGTGATCTTGGAGCCGGTGTTAGTGTTATGCCTCTCTCTTTATATCGTAGACTTGAATTGAATAAGTTGACACCTACTGAAATATCTTTGCAAATGGCTGATAAATCAACTGCTATACCTGTCAGTATTTGTGAGGATGTGCCTGTTGTAGTTGCAAATGTTACTATTTTAATGGACTTTGTTATTCTTCATATTCATGAGGACGATAGTATGTCTATTATCCTTGGTAGACCTTTTCTTAATACTGCAGGGGCTGTTATTGATTGCAACAAAGGCAATATCACTTTTCATGTTATTAGTAATGAGCATATGGTACACTTTCCGAGGAAACAATCTCAAGTTCAAAGAAAGTATGATATTCGAAACCTCCAACTATCATTTTTGGAGGTTTCGAATTTCCTCTCCCTACTGTCAAGGAAAAGTATGATATTCTTATTGTTGGGGATTTTCACATCCCCGTTGAGGTAACTTAGTGTTATTCGAAATTTCTCCGGTTCCGTGTTATTCGGAATGAGTTCATTAACAAGACTTGATCAACCTTGTTAGTGGATTCATTTTGAGGACCACGAGATGGATGAAACTAGAAGGCACAACCTTCTGTACCCTCTTTTTACTTTCTGCTATTTAGAAGAAATAAAGAAAAAATTGTATTATCCGTCTGTTTTCTGAATTATCTGTGCATTAAAAAATAGTCCAAAAATAAAAGTGCTCCAAATGCCCTGCAAACTTAGTATGATTTTTTCTGGAATATTTGAGGATTTTAGGCACTTGAAAACAACTGCAGAGGGCCAAGCAGCAGAGCCACGAGAGAGGAGGCGCCCCCAGGGGGCGCCCCTGTCTCGTGGGCCTGGTGGCCCCCTCCACTTATGCCAAGACCCACACACTTCATCTTCTACCCAAAAAAATCCCCATCCAGCTCAAGCACGAGTTCTAGCTAGTTTTGCTGCGATTTTTGATCTCCTTGCTCAAAGCTCCATTCACAAAACTGCTTTGGGATATTGTTGCTTGGTATGTGACTCCTCCCTTGGTCCAATTAGTTTTTGTTCTAGTGCTTTAATCATTGCAAATTTTTGCTGCATAGGTGACCATGTTCTTGAGCTTGCATGTAAAATTTTTGAGGTCCCAAGCCATTCCAATGCATGATATAGGCTCTAGGCACTTGTAGGAGTAGTTGCTATCAACCTTGTTTAGTTCTATTCACTTTTGTTTTGAAGTCACCAAAAATTCAAAAAAATTCAAAAAAAGAAATATGCTTAGAAGAACGTACCAAGGAGGCTCCTCGGCAAAGAAAGGGCCAAGGATTGCTATACGTGAGCAAGATGTTGAATTGCCGAGGGACGCAAATGTACGGGCTTGTGAGTGGCCATCCGATGATTTTATGGTCGAAGCAGGCTTCAAGGAGGAATTTGACGCATATGTACGTAATGCCGAGCTGGAGGACTTCTTACAAGATAAGTGTCCTCAATATTATCAATTGACTGATTCTTTTGTGCAGAGGTTCAAATATAACTGTGCGCGTAATTCTCCTAGTGTCATGTTTGATATTTATGATACATCTTATACCATGGATTTAGAGGATTTCACAACTGCTTGCAAACTCCCGCAGTGGGGTAATATTAGAGATCCTCCTAAATCTGGGGTGGTGTGGGCGCGACAGGGCACCATCCATCATGGATCGTGTTGATGTCGACGAGGCCCCCGGGCGCGCCCGGGAGCACGCGGGCGCCGCGAGGCCCGCCGTGGGACCCAGCCGTCTCCTGAGGAGTGAGCTGATAGCAGAAGGGCGGCGCTCCCGTGGCCGCTGCGTCCAGTAGCTCGGCGGCGCGTTCCAGCAGCGGATCCCGGCCGCTCTCCATTAGTCGGCACCGCAGCAGCTCCCGTGCCACTGTGAGTGCAGCGCGCATGTTCGCCTGCTCCCGCAGGGTGTGTGGCGCCGTTGCAGCGGCATGGCTTGCGGCCCTTGCAGCGGCTCGCGCTTATCGTGGAGTAAGGGTGGACGGTGCCTGGCCACACCGCCCGCGCCCAGCAGCGTTAGGTGGTGCCCGTGCCGCCTGGAGCGCGGGGTTGAGGTCTTCCTGGGCAGGCGGCGCCATTCGTGCGGGCCAGGCTACCCAGCGGTCGGTGTCAGCCCTTGGGTCGCCGGACATCGGAACCACGGAGCGTTGGTGGATCCCTACCTGGCGCGCCAAATGTCGGATCTCGGGTTCCGGCAAAACCCTTTAGGTTCGAACTCTGGGGTGCGCGCGAAGTTCTCCCCCTACCGATCCACCTCCTAGCTTTGCAAAGATCTCAGGGGCTAACTCGACGAACTCGCAACACAAAGAACACAAGATTTATACTGGTTCGGGCCACCGTTGAGTTGCAATACCCTACTCCAGTGTGGTGGTGGTGGATTGCCTCTCGGGCTGAGGATGAACAGTTACAAGGGGAAGAACAGCCTCCTGAGGTTGAGGTGTTCTTGTGCTCGTTGTGTGGCTAAGGGTTGGCTAAAGATCAGATGCCTAAGGCTTAGTCCTATTGATAGAGGCCCTAGTCCTCTTCCCAAATATTGAGCGGGAAGGGAGCCAACAATGGCCAATTTGAAGGGGGACAGCTAGTACAGCTTATCCTGACAAAAGTTGTCTTCGCCTGCCAAAGGCTCTGGTGGTGACGCCGCCTTAGGATCCATGGTGACCTCCGTCTTGCCGTCCTGCTGGTCTTGGTCTCGTTGCACTGATATGGAAACCTTTGCTTGACGCCTCGGTACTCCGCGCCTGCGCTTGCCTCCTTAGCACCAAAGAGGAAACAAGGACTCTGTGCGCGTTGGCGCCCTCCTGGCATCCGCCTGGTCTCGGTCGTCATGGCTCACGTCACGAGAACCTCGCAAGGTTTGCCTTGCTTTGATCTCTCCGCCCCTCGCGAGCCAACCTGGTGAGGCTGCTCCTGAGGAGGTCTTGTGTCGTCCTCCTCGCGAGGCTTGGCCCCTCGTGAGGGTCTTGAATGCTTGTTTGTGAAGATGGTTGATGCGGAGCATCCTATGGACATCACCATGTCAAGAGTCCGTTCGGCGAGTGACACGTGCGACGTCTACTTCACATACACAAAGGTGAATCATCTCCTTTACACGTGCTCACTTGACCCCTTCGAGGATGGTATACTACTTGACACTCCACTCGTGTGCATGCATAGGTATTGTCGGAACACTAAGGACGACGAGGAGGAGTGCAAGCGCCAAGGAACAACTACACCATCCACGAGGGAAGCATGGAAGAGAAGGAGAAAGAAGACCCAGGGCGAGCGGTACTACCGCCAACACCAAACGCTACTACCGCTAAAGGCCCCCGAGCAGCACTACCGCCGAACTTCCGCTCTACTGCCTCTCAACCCGACAAACTCCTGTGCTCGAGCGACCGGGTCCGTACTACCGCCTCGTCCAAGCGGCACTACTGCTTACAAGCGGGACTACCGCCCTCCCAAGCGGTACTACCGCTCTGCCTGTGCGCAACCGCGGGCCTTTGGCCTTGTATCCCCCCTCTCACTTACCCCTTCGTGGCTTAGACTATAAATAGACCACCTTTCTAGGGTTAGCTTAGGATTAGCTCATGTTTGTGTGAGAGCCTTTGCTCATCCACTGGGCTACTTCTCCTCGGAGCTCAGGACCTCTTCGGAGAAGATCCCCCAAGCGGATTCAAGACCCCCTTCTAGGGTGGACCCCATCAAGACCTCCTCTCGGAGAAGAACGGCTACCATTTGTATCGTCCTTTGTTGACCTTGAATCATGCATCTCCCTTTATGTTCATCGATCTAGCACTTTGTGATTGATCTCTTGTCGGTTGAGTGAATTCTCTCTCGTTTTCCCCGTGTTTTCCCTCTTGTTCTTCCGCGTGTTCTTCATGATTCACCGTAGGATCCGCTCCAACGTGAAAGATCGTCCACGTAGGGTTCCGCCCTACATCATCTATGGTATCATGAGCCACGTTGATCACGTTATTGGAGCCCCTACCCTCTTTTTCTAGCTTGATTTTGTTGATTTCGTCCCTAAATCCGAAAATCCCCACCAAAAATAGCCCCA
Organism: Aegilops longissima; assembly: GCA_021605205.1. Taxonomy (NCBI): domain Eukaryota; kingdom Viridiplantae; phylum Streptophyta; class Magnoliopsida; order Poales; family Poaceae; genus Aegilops; species Aegilops longissima. The sequence continues at coordinate 83,817 of JAHIAM010002008.1, read as the reverse complement.
AATTTTTTGTGATTTGTTAGTTTTGATGATGTTTTGTTGATTTTGATCCATGGATTTGCTTGGTTTCAAGTGGATCTAGCATTTCCCCAAGTTTCCCCACTTTCCATCCACGAAATCTCTCCAATTTTGACCTTGAAATCATCCATTTCCGCCCCAAAATCGCGCCCCTATCCGGATTTGCGAAAAATCCCCGACACGAGCGGTACTACCGCCCTTCCAAGCGGTACTACCGCTTAGCACCTCCAAGCGGTACTACCGCCCTTCCAAGCGGCACTACCGCCCTTCCAAGCGGCACTACCGCCCCTCCCAGAGCTAGATTTTGCGAAAAAACTCGACACGAGCGGTACTACCGCCCAACCCAGTTTCAGCGTTCCGAGTTTCACCATTTTCATCTTAACTTTTCACTCCGAACTCCAATTTGAGTGTTCTTTGGCTCGTTTTGAAGCTCTCGACGTGCCCGAGGTCCTCACCTTGGTTTCACCACCTTTTGACACCATCAAATTTTTGAAAATTTGGCAACTTTGCCTAGGGCTTCCGCCACATCCTCCGCATAACCACCACCGACTTCCGCAACCTAACCAATTTTGTTCCCCATAGCATTAGTGGTTGCTTGAGTAGTGATTCGAGTCTCCTAAGGTGTTTCGGCTACTTAGGGACGATTGCTTCTTCATCAACCACCACCACCACTTCCAAATAACCTTGCCCACCATACACTTCAAACTACCCAACTTAACCCAATTGTTGATTGAGCTTTTTCGAGTTGTGACTTGTGTCTCCTAAGGTGTTTCGACTACTTAGGGACGGCAACTTCAACTCCGACACGTGTATAGCCCATCATTCCACTTCCGCATTGCCAAGTGCAAACCACCACCGCATTCCCACTACCACCATTTTGACATTTGACGTTTGAGATTTTGAGTTCGTGGTTTTTCGGTTTCCTAAGGTGTTTCGGCTACTTAGGGACGAGTCTCCATCATCTTGGTATCTACATCAAGAACACCGCTACTCAACATCACCGGACGGTAACCTCCATATCATCTTGGTATCGTGGTATCCCTCCATTGTATATTCCCCTTGCCATTGCATTGTTAACCCCTAGCCTTACTTTTGCGTTACTTGCCTATCGAGACTAGCCATTTGAGTATTGCCGGCAACGTTACTTGTGCACATTAGTGATCATACCTTCCATTACATACCATACCATATCATATTGGTATCATATCATCCATTGTGTTTCAAGTTTGTTCCCGCATATACACAATTGCTATCTTGATTTGTGCATTGTGCAAAGTGGACATAAAAAAAAGAAATAAAGCTTTTAAGCAAAAGAGAGAAAGAGCAAAGAAGCTTGTAAGCAAGTGCCATAGCATCATACCACATTGCATATAAGATTATCATATCCGATCATCTTGGATCATCTTGAGAGAAACACCGGGAACCATACATACATAGCACACTTGGGATAGAAGTTTATCCATTTTGCATCTTATAGGTTGTGCACAAGTGTCGTATCCGCCTATTGAGCAATCGTGCTAGCGTCTCTCTTGAGTTGTGCAACACGAGCGTTTTCCGTGGATTCCACATTTTGTGCTCATTCCTTGGTTGCACGACCCCATTTATCTATCCGTGTGTGTGTTTCCGTGTGCCATTATTTGCTATTGGTCCATTTGTTTCACTTGCGAATTTGTGAATCTCTTTCAACATTATTGACTCTTGCTAACATTTTACATTAAATTTTTGTGCCACTATCCTCACCGAGCTCCTCCATAAGCTTTACTTGTGTAGGTGTGAGAACCAACAAGGATTGGTAGCAATAGTGCTATTTCATTGTCCGCATTTGAGTGAACTTGATTCATTGTCAACATCGGTCAAGGTACATTGGTATAAGCTCTTCTCTTTCTCCCACTCATATTTGCTCGAGTCTTGTGATGGATAGGCAAGGCATTTCATCTTCGGTCTTCGACAACAACGACGGCGTGAACAACTACATCACCAAAGCGTCTCTCTTCGATCTACAACGACAAGTGCAAAGCACACAATCAAGATTGCGAGAGCGCATCGAGAACATCTCCATCGACATTCATTACTCAGAAGCAAGGAGAAGGGACTACTTCTATAAAGCTTGCCGCACATAAAGAGGAGCAAGATGCAAGGATGGAGGAGATTCGGCCTTGATCAAGTCTTCTTCCCTTCGTCATCTTCAAGGCGGCGACGTTCAAGCCACAAGTCTTGGAGCGCCTGCGATGCAAGCGCAAATCGTCCTCGCCCACATCTACATGGCGACCACCATCACATTCGTGATCAACATCGTCATGAAGGGCAAGTCACCTCAAGCATCATGTGCACGCATTTACGATTTAACGACATCTACTACGAGCTCAAGCACGACAACGACATCATCATCATGAAGATGCTCCACAAGCACAAATGCACGAGTCCCAACAAGCCCTACTTCATGCCAAGTCGAAGCTTCATAAGCACAAGAGAAGACCGCGAGACGACCACCACCAAGACGGCGCTACGGCTACATCTACCACTTCGGCATCTTCGCCAAGTGTTCTCAAGGCATCTTCGCCTTTGGACGTACGGCATCTTCGCCTACTTCCCACGTGTACGCCTACATCGACTTCATCAAGTCCAAGGCGACCACCTACGAGCGAGGGCGACACTTCCATCTTCGGAAGCCCCTCAAGGAAGATGGCCGAGCATGGGACATTCCCTTCGGTCATGGAGACGAGCTATGAGGTGCCACATCATATGGGCCTCCCACACCAAGACGGTGACAAGACGGTCGAGCAAGGGCCATCCCCTTCGACCACGGCGACGAGCGTGAACCTCTTCAACAACATGAAGACGACGCCCACATTGGACTCATACTCCGAGTCAAGCTACGCGACCGCGCATGGAGACATTTGCACCTACATCTCTCCGGCACCCACATATGTCGAGATGCCCCATTTGCCATGTGAGGAGAGCCACCACCCCATGAGTGACATGAGTGACTCCACCATACGTGACATTGAGAGCATTTCCTATGAGAGGATGAGTGTGACCACCACTAGCCCCACACATGAGAGCATGCCACACATCCTATGTGAGGTTGAGAGACATTTGAGTGACTCCACCCACCATACGAGTGAGAGCATCCTTGAGGGAGTGAGTGAGCCACAACACTTAGTGAGTGAGGTAGTTGACACGGCACATGAGGCCACTATGATTTCTAACGACTTAACCTCTACTCCTAGTGTGTTTTCTTCTTTGGTGCTAGGTCTCCTACATGACGACATGCCTATCCTCGACGAGTCCATCCCTACATTGGAGACGCCGATGGCCATGATGGATGATGATGCACCCCCCACATGGTTCCATCAAGATGAAGATGACAACGAGACGATCTTCAACACCTCACCTACAACTCATGAGCGACCTTCCAAAGGTAACATAGGTGATGGTACTTCTCTTGTCCCACTAGTGGACAATCTTGACATTGATTGCTCCCATGATGTCGACCCACCTATTACCATGCTTCATGCTAGTGAAACTTCTTCATGCCTCGACTTACCTTATTTATGATGAATATGATGATGAGCATGTTGAGTTGCCTAGTTGTGACGCCATGCTCCATAGGATATCATGTGAAAATTCTATTGGTCACATCATGTTTGACAATCCATTGAACTTGTCATATGCTATGAGTGAGATCTCTCATATTGCCTCACTTCAATCTCAACATAGTAACTATGCATGCCCCATTAAAATCAATCCCATTTGCACTTATGGCATAGATGACGAGATGATGGTCATTGGCCTTTGCTTCTCTTGTGATGATATTGCCATGCTTCCTTTACATGATTTATGCAATTCATCTACTATTCCATGCCATGATCACATTATTTCGAATATGCATTGTTTTGGATGTTGTCAATATTCTCCACGTGATGTTTCTACTCTTGCTCATGAGGCGCCCCCCATAGTTTCCTCATACATATTAGGAGATCTTGATGCATTTCATACTTTGCATGATTCCCATGATAGTGTACACCATATGCATTCCATGGATAACAATGCTCTCGATATTTCCCAAGATGCATTACACAATTTGAGTCTCCATTATGCCATGCATAACAACAAACCTATCATGATGGATGACATGTTTCTATATCACGCATCTCATTTATTTGAGCATTGGATATTTTGTGCTAACAAACACGCGCACGTATGCATCATGATGGATGATGCGTACATCTACCACGCACACACAATTTTTCCTTTGTCTTTGTTTTGTGTAGGTACTCACATACACTCGTCAACTTCTCAATCCCAAGAGTTGACGAAACGAGCTCTTGAGAGCAATGATGACTTGGGATCCCGTGGACTATCCTTACCACCATTCCCTTCGCGCAAGGACTACACGCACCTCTTCTACTTGGCTCTCACACGGCTATGGGCTATTTACCACTTGTCACCTTATGCTCATTTTACCGTGTTCACATTGCATGCTATACTTGCTTCTATGCCTTTGCCATGCAATTGTGACCCTTGCTTGCATATACCCATGATTCAATATTATGCTACTTCTATGTGTATTTGCATGCTTGGTGGAGATCCTTGTTGCTATTGCCATGTTTACCATGTGCCCCATGCTATTGATGCTATTTTGCTCATATCTTGCCTTCATGCTTGTGACATGTCATGTGAAGTATTCATGCACACTATTTGCACCCATGACATGATTGCCTTGATTCCTTCTAGTACGTTGCATCTTCGCACTACTAGCTTGCTTCACTTGATTGATATGATTGCTTCCTATGTTGCATCACCCATGTTCCACTATTACTTGCTTTCTTGGGTTGATGACATATATGTTCATGCCTCTCACATGATATATCTTGATCATTGTCTCTTGTGTCCATTAGTTGCCTCTTTCATATGTATTGAGTGCAACCATACTATGCTTATTGATCTTGGAGACTTTGACATATTACTTGTGATGCATGCTTGTTTGATTGAGCCTATTACATTTGGTTGTTCTTGCATCATATGCCTCCATACTATGACACGCTCCCTTGAACTTTCTTATGATGAGCATGATGCATACACTTGTTAGGTATCTTACCACACGAATGATAGGTTTTGCACTTCCGCTAACCTCATTTGTTTTTCCGAGTGTTTGTCATGTTCTTTCATTTTGAAGGATTCACAAGGCGGTGCCGTTATGCGACATATTGGATATGTGAAGACATACATGATGTACGACTCCAACATCTTTGGGAACTTTCTTGAGGTGAACTCCTTCCCTTTGAGCCATCCTCAAATACGCATATTAGATGGGTCATTCTTTCATTGTTGTTTCCTTCTTGTTGTCTACATGATACATCTCGCGAACGGAGGATCGACATTGGAGATTGGCTCTATGGACCTTCACATTGAGGAGCTTCGGACTTATTGGATGCACCTTCGTTTTCCACTCTTGCCACAACATCGAGCATTGGTATACCAACACCTCCATATTTGTTGATTGTGCTCATACTCATGCTCGATGGACATATCATACTCACCACAAATTTGCGTCTTATGCATGGATTGACTCACATTATGATTGCCTTGTTGCACCTATTCCCATGTCATCCATGATATATGAACTTGTGCATTTTCTTAGCAAATTTGTTGTGATCTTTCTTGATGGCATCTTCATACATAATGATCACATTGCCTATCATCAATTGCATGATATCATACACATGTTGAGCATCCATTGCCATATTCATGCTATTGATAAACCGTCTCTCTATGACATCATTTTGCACAATGGTAGAATTTGTCGCTTTGTACACCATGCTTTGGTTCCCATGAATGCTTTACATGTCATTTTACATCATTTGGATAAGCATCTCATGCCTTGTCATGAACAATTCCTTTGGACGGACTCATTCTTACATGATGGACACTTTGGGTGCGCTAACCATTGTATTTCCGAGTGTTTCTTGTGTTTGCTCTTTTTGCATGTCTATCACTCCGGCGACACCTTGGACTACTTGGATTGCGCCATGTCTTCACCTTCGTCCAACTACAAGTCCGTCTCGACAACCGTTTCCATGGTGATGAGGATCACGATCCGAGGTCGGATCTTTCCCAAGGGAGGGGAGATGATGCGGAGCATCCTATGGACATCACCATGTCAAGAGTCCGTTCGGCGAGTGACACGTGCGACGTCTACTTCACATACACAAAGGTGAATCATCTCCTTTACACGTGCTCACATGACCCCTTCGAGGATGGTATACTACTTGACACTCCACTCGTGTGCATGCATAGGTATTGTCGGAACACTAAGGACGACGAGGAGGAGTGCAAGCGCCAAGGAACCACTACACCATCCGCGAGGGAAGCATGGAAGAGAAGGAGAAAGAAGACCCAGGGCGAGCGGTACTACCGCCAACACCAAGCGGTACTACCGCTAAAGGCCCCCGAGCGGCACAACCGCCGAACTTCCGCTCTACTGCCGCTCAACCCGACAAACTCCTGTGCTCGAGCGACCCGGGTCCGATACTACCGCCCGGTCCAAGCGGTACTACCGCCCTCCCAAGCGGTACTTGATGAGGACATGATTACCTTGGATACGACCAAAAATATTGCATACATGTATATTTGTGAGGTGATTTCTGATGCAAACTATGCAATAATTTATTTATGTCATCCAGGACAAAAATACTTCACAAACTTTTGTGCCATGTCTAATTGCAGGTGTATGGGACATTTGTACAATCCACATATGAAGATAAGGGAGAAAGAGATTTTTACCTGCTGTTCAAAAAGTTCTCTCACGTCACTTTTGGCCCAAGAGAAGATAGAGTCCAAGTCTCTCACGTTCTGGACTCAAATTCGGACTGCATAGACATACCTGACTCAAAACGTCAATAACTTTTTCATACGGACTCCAAATTGGTTGATTCTTTTTCTGTTGGAAAATAGATTTCGTGCATTTTCCAACCCAATTGGAATCACCTTAAAATCCGTCCGGAGCGTTGAGTTATGGACGAAACAATCTGATGCTGCAGCAGAATCCGAGTCAAACAACAAGTCCAAAGGTGTTACGTCACCTCCACTTGGGCCCATTGGCCTTGTACGACCTAGGGTTAGTGTTAGGCTGCCTTGGGACGTCCTCCCACCTCCTTGGCCGCCACCCCTTGCTCCTATATAAGTCGATCCATCTAGTAGCTTTTTCCTTGGGATTTGTTTAGTTAAAAGTTAGCCATTGCAACTTCGTGTACTTCAATTGTGTCCAACGACCAGACCAAGACCGCTTACGGATCCCCACCATTATCAATACTTCATATATATTCGCAATATTAAGATTGCTTTATCATATTCTTGCTCGTTCTTCGATTGCTTGCAGGAATAGACCTTCGTGGTCAGGCTGATCGTGCTTCCGGCATATGGTTTAGCGATTGCTAAGGCGCAACGTCGTGCACGTTTGTAGTCGGATCGTCAAAGTCGACTCCACCAAATCGATAGTTATCATCTCATCGAAAGATCGGGACCCTCGCCTCTATCAAGTGGTATCAGTTTTCAGGTTGCTCAGTGAGAATTTCCAATTATCCCTAGATTAGATTTATTTTCTTACCTATTGTCCAAGAAAAAACCACAAAAAAAGTTAGATCTATTCATCCTTTGTCCAAGCCAGTCTGAGCCTTTGTAGTTTTCTTTTCATTGTTTGCATTATTGAATTGTCGGTTGCATCGTCGTGTCGAGTTGCTGGTCTTAGTGTCTAGTTCGTTTAGAGTTTCGAGTTCTGTTCACATTAGTCACGCCGCCGCTGCATCGTTATCCCTTCCGTTGACTACCATCCATCCATCAATTTCCACCACGTGCTACCCACCGTTCATTATCATAACCATAGTTGAGATAGTTCACATCTTCACTTAATCCAATCTGCATCTTATCTAGTTTGTTTGGAAAGAGGGAGAGAGAGAAAAAGAGAGAAGAAAAAGTAAAAGAAAAAAGTCAGAGAAAAAAAGAGAGAAAGAAAAAGAAAAAATAAGTGTGAGAAAAAAAAAGAGAGAAGAAAAAAAAACAAAGTTCGGATCTATCTAGACTCAATCTCGTAGCTGAATTCGGATTGGAATCTGTTTTGTGCACTGTTCAGTAAAATAGGCATAACTTCCTTATACGAAGTCCGTTTTGGCTCCGCGAGTACTCAAATTAAAGCTAGAGACGAGCCGCATCTAAATAGTTGCAGAAGCTAGTTCAATATTTGGCACCTCAAAATCGGCTCGTAAATACGTCTTTTTGCCCTCCGAAGTTCGTGAACACAGCTTATTCCAGTTTTTCAAACCAGTTTTCAAATTTTTTGACTCCTCATATCAACTCGGAATTGAGTGATTCTTTTTGAATTGGAAAGCTTTAGTTAGTAGCATTCTTTTAAAAAAGTTATCAGAAAATTGGCTCAAACTTTTCAAGAGGAAAATTGGAGAGAGAGTTGTTGTATATCCTGCTTGGCAGTTGTTTTTCATCATTATCTTTACTACCGTTGTGATCTTCACTTATATCTTGCTGTCCAGAGCTACTTATTATCATTCATTGATGCTAGTTGTGCTACGCCGTGACCTCATTAGTGTTCTAGGCTCGCGTCTCTAGTCCGGTCTAGCCTAGGACCAGCACAGTACCGTCGTTGAGCGTTTATTCAACATTGCATCTCTGAATTGATTATTGATAATCTTTTGCTACCATATATAGCCAACCCAGCTCCACATATTTCTACACCATGTATACGTACGTTCCCCTGGCAATCGCTTTACACAATCTTCGTAGTTATTTGACATTGCTGGTTGCCTGTCACCACCTGCTGCATGGTAAGAACTTGTAAGATATTGATATTTGCTATACTGTGAGCATTTTACCACCACATCCTAGTAGTTCATAGGAACATTATTCTCGAATTTTGTTTCTTGTTTCTACTAATCATGACAGGTTCCGGAGATAGAAGTTCTTGGATGACGGACACATCTCCACCATCACGAGAGTTGGGAGCATGGCATTATCTCCATGCTTGTTCTTGCTCCAATGTCCATCCTTCTCCAAGCTAGGGCCTTCATTTGTAAGCAAAACAAATGTATCCAATTTAGGCAGCATCATATTCTCATGAACATTAGAATCATTACCAAGAAACGAAAGTACCTGATAATTTAATTGGCGTGCGCGAGCTCTAGTAATTGGTCCAGTATATGTAGCAGTATGGGCTGTGGGTGTAACAATGGTATTGATGTCCTCATCAGAAATGCTCTCCATGTCACGTATGGTGGAGTCACTAATGCGGAGTATCCTACGATCATCACCATGTCAAGAGTCTGTTTGGCAAGTCACACATGCGACCTCTACTTCTCGTACATAAAGATGAATCTTCTCCTTTACACGTGCTCACTTGACCCCTTCGAGGATGGTATACTACTTGACACTTCTCCCGTGTGCATGCATAGGTATTGTCGGAGCTTCAAGGATATCAAGGAGTGCAAGCGCCAAGGAACGACTACACCATCCGCGAGGGAGGCATGGAAGAGAAGACGGAAGAAACGGATCTGCTACGATCTACAGCCACCGGATGACCGGACGACGCCGGACGTCCGACGCCTGGAACTCCAGCCAGCCCAAAAGTCCAACCGACGAAAGCTACAACGGCCGGAGGACCGACGAACGCCGGACGTCCGACAAGTCCCAGCGCACGGACGACCGACACCGACCGGACGACCGGTGCCACGGCGACAGAGCGATATTTACGGAAGTCCGAAGACTTCCGGACGTCCGGCTGCGTCCGAGCCCCGGACGTCCGACACCCACCGGACGTCCGACGCCTGTGTGCGCAGCCGCGGGCCTTTGACCTTGTATCCCTCTCCCACTTACCCCTTCGTGGCTTAGACTATAAATAGACCACCTCCACCTCCTTTATAAGGTTAGCAAATATGATAGCTCATTTGTATGTGAGCTATGCTCCTCCCTATCTCTACTCTTGAGAGAGAGAGACCCCTACTCCATTGGAGGCCAAGACCTCCATCTAGGAGAAGATCCTGCGGGATATCATCAAGACCCCCTCGTGGGAAGATCCATTTAGGATATCGTCAAGACCTCATCTCCTCTTGGATTTGGGATGAACGCTACCATGTATCTTTCCCTTTGTTGTTCATGTACCTTGTGGATCTTGTGTGTTTGATTGTCTAGAGGATGTGTGATTGGACTTGTTCTTGAGTGTTTCCCCTTGTGATTTCTCCCCGTTCTTCCCCGTTTTCTTTGTGCTCTTCGAGGGATCCCACTCCAAACCTGAAAGATCGGCCTACACCGGGTTAGCCCCGTATCATATGATATCATGAGCCACGTTGATCACGTATTTGGAGTCCCTCCCACCGTTTTCTAGCCTTCTTTTGCTTGATTTCGTCCTAAATATCGAAAATCCCCACCAAAAATAGCCCCAAATTTTTTTGTGATTTGTTGGTTTGATGATGTTTTGTTGATTTTGATCCGTGGATTTGCTTGGTTTCGAGTGGATCTAGCATTTCCCTAAGTTTTTCATCTTTCATCCACGAAATCTTGTCAATTTTGACCCGGAAATCTCCATTTTCCGCCCAAAATCGCACCCTGAACTCGCATCTCGCGTTGACCCCGACCCCCCCGGACGACCGCCGTTTTACGGACGTCCGGAGCCCCAGGAACGACCGGACGTCCGACCTTTCCCGGACGACCGGAACCCCTAACCCGAACCGAATTTACGGATTTCCGACCTTCCCGGACGTCCGGCGACCGGACATCCGTCCATTTACGGACGTCCGTAACCTGTAGTTTCAGACTTCGGCTGAATCTTGTTTCAGCCATAACTAATTCATCCGAACTCTGATTTGGACGTTCTTTAGCTCGTTTTGAAGCTATTGACATCCCCCATCCGACAAAAATACTACCAACACGATTTGACTCCATCAAGGTTTCGAAAATTTGACAAGTTTGCCTAGGCCTTCCATCATATCATCCTCATAGCCACCACCGACTTCCGCAACCTAACCCATTTTGTTCACCATTGCATTAGTGGTTGCTTGAGTAGTGATTCGAGTCTCCTAAGGTGTTTCGGCTACTTAGGGACGATTGCTTCTTCATCAACCACCACCACCACTTCCGCATTGCCAAGTGCAAACCACCACCGCATTCCCGCTACCACCATTTGACATTTGTCATTTGAGATTTTGAGTTCGCGGTTTTCCGTTTCCTAAGGTGTTTCGGCTACTTAGGGACGAGTCTCCATCATCTTGGTATCTACATCAAGAACACCGCCACCCATCATCGCAAAGGACGGTAACCTCGCAACACCATTGTACATTCCCCTTGCAATTGCATTGATAACCCCTAGCCCAATTTGCGTCACTTGCCTATCGAGACTAGCCATTTGAGTATTGCCGGCAACATTACTTGTGCACATTAGTGATCTACACCATACATTGCATACATACCATATCATATTGGTATCATATCATCCATTGTGTCAATTGTTCCCGCATATACACATTTGCTATCTTGGTTTGTGCATTGTGCAAAAGTGGCCATACAAAAAAAGAGAATAAGCTTTTAAGCAAATAAAAAGAGAGAGCAAACAGCTTGTAAGAAATAGCCATAGCATCAAAATATATCATATGGTATCATACTTGATCATCTTGGATCATTGTGTGAAAAACACCGGGAACCATACATATATAGCATACTTGGGATAGAAAGTTCATCCATTTTGCATATTATAGGTTGTGCAATAGTGTCGTATCCGCCTATTGAGCAATCGTGCTAGCGTCTCTCTTGAGTTGTGCAACACGAGCGTTTTCCGTGGATTCCACATTTTGTGCTCATTCCTTGGTTGCACGACCCCATTTATCTATCCGTGTGTGTGTTTCCGTGTGCCACATATTGCTATTGGTCTACTTGTTTCGCTTGCGAATTTGTGAATCTCTTTCAACATTATTGACTCTTACTAACATTTTGCATCAATTTTTGTGCCACTATCCTCACCGAGCTCTACCATAAGCTTTACTTGATAGGTGTGAGTGAACAAGCCCGGTACCAATTCCACTATTCTTTCATCTCACATTGAGTGAAACGGGATACATCCTCAACTTTGGGAAAAGGTAACTTGGTATTGTTTATCTCATTTCCTACTCACCTCTACTCGAGTCTTGTGATGGATAGTGATAGGGGCAAAGGTGTCCCGTCTTTCGATGAGATGTGGTTTTCGCTTTGGAGGAAGTCAACTTTGACGATCCGACTAGCAGCTATGGCGAACTTTTAATCTAAACAAAACCCAAGGTCTAAACGGGGCCCTAAGGGCTGTATATATGGAGGAAGAGGGGGGAATTTCGTGGCCCTTGGTGGAGGGGTCCGAAATCAACCCTAACTCTTGTTTCCCCACACATACGGACTCTAAAAACAGCCTATAGTTAAGTATTTCGAAATTACATGGGCCTGGCCCAATAATAAGGTGACGCAGTACCTAGAATAGCCTATGGACGAATATTATGAAGTGGCATCTTGTATATTTCGTCCAAGGCCTCATGCACTCATTAGGGTGGCTTCAAAGTCCTGGAATCATCACTTGTAACTCCGTTCTTGTTCCCCTTGCGCATGCCAACATCTCCATGCTTGAACTTGCTCCAAGGTTCATCTTTCTTGTCCATGGTAGGCCCTTCATTTGTAAGCAAAACAAATGTATCCAATTTAGGCAGCATCATATTCTCATGAACATTAGAATCGTTACCAAGAAACGAAAGTACCTGATAATTCAATTGGCGTGCGCGAGCTCGAGTAATTGGTCCAGTATGTATAGCAGCAGGGGCTGTGGGTGTAACAATGGTATTGGTGTCCTCATCAGATAGGCAAGGCATTTCACCTTCGGTCTACAACAACAACGACGAGTTCGATGCCACGAACAACAACTCCGACGCCAAGATGCAAGCTCATATGGAGGAGATCAAAGCCCTCATCAAGTCCTACAAGAGATCTTCCTCATCTTCGAGAAGACGCTCAAGAGCACATCCTTCCGAGCTACCATCTCCGGCAAGATCACATCGGCATCGACACCATCACCAACAAGAACGTGAAAGTCAAGAGCTCAACACCAACAACCGCTTAACGACTTCACCATCTCCCTTGGCATCTTCGCCAAGCGACTTCAAGGCATCTTCGCCTACGGACATACGACATCTTCGCCAACAAGAACCTCAAGGCTACGCTCAAGAGAAGCTCCCCAAGCTCAAGTCTGCGACTTCCATGAGCTACTACGACCTCGACATCGACCACGCGATTCCTTTCTATGGGACTCATGAACCCGAGGAGTACCTCGAGTGGGAGCGTTTAATGGATGACTACCTCAAGCTACATCAAGTTCCTCCCAAAGATCTAGTGAAGTGTGCCACAAGAAACTTCCACGACTACGCCTCAACTTGGTGGCTTCACACACCTTCGGAGTACTACGACATGAGTTGGCCCAAGACAAAGAGAACTTTGCGGCAAGAGTTTGTGCCTCCAACCTACACGGAAAACTTCTTCGCCAATTGGAGAAAACCATCCAAGGATCCAAGTCCATCGACGCGTACTTCAAGGAGATGAAGATTGCCTTGCGACGAGCCGGCGTGGACGACCCCATTTCGATGAAGTTCCACTTCATGATGGGTTTGAACAACGACATCTCCAAGACAATCCTCCTCGAGAACTACAAGTCCCTCAACGACTACTACATTGGTGCTCTCAAGGCGGAACAAGAACTCATGAAGGCCAAGGCTTCTCCACCCCAAGCACACTTCTCGAAGACCAAGCTCCAACACGACGAGCATGAGGCTAGTACCACCAAGATGTCCAAGCTCGATGAACTCCAAGACAATGCTCCCAAGTTCGACTTCACCGCCATCCCTCTTTATGGCATTGATGATGCCGAGTCTACCTCGACTCTTTTTCAAGACGGTGCGGCGATGAGTACGACTACGGAGACCCTCAAGAAACCAAGCTTTGGAGGCGAGCGACAAGGTGGCGAGCAAGGATGATGCTTCCATCTTTGGAGGCGAGAGTGATGATGTGCCATCTTCGGCCTTCATCCACGGCGACGATGACGAGATGATCGAGCATGGGATTTTCCCTTCGGTTATGGAGGAGAGTGATGATGTGCCATCTTCGGCCTTCATCCACGGTGACGATGATGAGATGTGATGAGGACATGACTACCTTGGATGAGACCAAAAATATTGCATACATGCATATTTCTCAGGTGATTTATAGTGCAAACTATTCAATAATATATTTATGTTATCCAGAACAAAAATACTTCACATACTTTTGTGTTTTGTCTAATTGCAGGTGTATGGGACATCTGTACAATCCACATATGAAGATAAGGGAAAAGGAGAAGTTTAGGTGCTGTTCAAAAAGTCTTCTCACGTCACTTTTGGGCCAAGAGAAGATAGAGTCCAAGTCTCTCACGTTCTGGACTCAGATTCGGACTGCACAGACATACCTGACTCAAAACGTCTATAACTTTTTCATACGGACTTCAAATTGGTTGATTCTTTTTTTGCTGGAAAATAGATTTCGTGCATTTTCCAACCCAATTGGAATCACCTTAAAATCCGTCCGGAGCGTTGAGTTATAGACGAAACAATCTGATGCTGCAGCAGAATCCGAGTCAAACTACAAGTCCAAAGGTGTTACGTCACCTCCGCTTGGGCCCATTGGCCTTGTACGACCTAGGGTTAGTTTTAGGCTGCCTTGGGACGTCCTCCCACCTCCTTGGCCGCCACCCCTTGCTCCTATATAAGTAGATCCATCTAGTAGCTTTTTCCTTGGGGATTTGTTTAGTTAAAGTTAGCCATTGCAACTTCGTACTTCGCTTGTGTCCAACGACCAGACCAAGACCGCTTACGGATCCCCACCATTATCAATACTTCATATATATTCGCAATATTCAGATTGCTTTATCATATTCTTGCTCGTTCTTCGATTGCTTGCAGGAATAGACCTTCGTGGTCAGGCTGATCGTGCTTCCGGCATCGTCAGTAACCTAAGGAGATTGGTTTAGCGATTGCTAAGGCGCAACGTCGTGCACGTTTGTAGTCGGATCGTCAAGGTCGACTCCCACAGAAACGATAGCCACCACCTCATCGAAACATCGGGACACCTTTGCCTCTATCAAGTGGTATCAGTTTTCAGGTTGCTCGGTGAGATTTTCCAGTTATCCCTAGATTCGATTTATTTTCTTACCAATTGTCCAAGAAAAAGCCACAAAAAAAAGTTAGATCTATTCATCATTTGTCCTAGCCAGTCCAAGCCTTTGCAATTTTCTTTTCATTGTTTGCATTATTGAATTATCGGTTGCATCGTCGTGTCGAGTTGCTGGTCTTAGTGTCTAGTTCGTTTAGAGTTTCGAGTTCTGTTCACATTAGTCACGCCGCCGCTGCATCGTTATCCCTTCCGTTAATCACCATCCATCCATCAATTTCCACCACGTGCTACCCACCGTTCATTGTCATAACCATAGTTGAGATCGTTCACATCTTCACTTGATCCAATCTGCATCTTATCTAGTTTGTTTGGAAAGAGGGAGAGAGAAAAAAAAAGATCTACACACACAAGCATATGGTCAGGTTATGTCTTTACCATCATTTGAGGGTAGATTTAATCCTGCTATTTATCTAGCTTGGGAGCTTGAATTAGAAGAAGTTTTTAGTCACAATGATTTTTCTGAACTTGAGAGAGTACGAGCTACCACTAGAGCATTTACTGGTTTTGCTTCTGTTTGGTGGAGTGTACATTGTAAGAAAAACATTGATAACCAACCCACAACTTGGAAAGTTTTGAAAGCTGTAATGAGACAACAATTTTTTCCTCCTTACTATCGTCGTGAATTGCTTCGCAAATTGGAACAATTAAAACAAGGTAGTAACACTGTTCATGCTTACTACCAAGAGTTCAAATCTTATATGCGTCATTGTGACATAGAAGAATCTGAGGATGATACAATGAATAGATTTTTTGGTGGTTTGAACCATGATATCCGTGCAAGATTTCACTATATTCCTCGTTGCATTACTGGTATGTATGTTCGCGCTTGTACCTTTGAGAGACAGATACAGGAGGATGCATTGGGTGACTACAACAACTACTATTCCAGTTCATGCTCACCATCGCCGGTTGGTTCCTCCACCGTTGCACCAACTAGAGCAGCCACACCCCAGATTGTGAGCGCGACATCATCTCAAGTGTATGGTGCATTGTCAACGCCCGTACCTACATCAGCTACGTCTTTGCAACAAGGTAACAGTAAAGGTATTAATGATATAACTTCACATGAGAATGATGCATCCCTAGTTAACTTGAATGCATCATGTGTTGAGTTAACTGGTGATTTGAGCACATCACCTATTTTAGAGAATCTTGATACTATCATGAATGCGCCATGTGATCAAACAACTGAAATACCAACAATTTTGAGTGCACCCATTGAATTAACTATTGATGCAAAAGAATCAATGTTTAATCATTTTGATATGACCTCTAATCTTGGTGATGATTCTGTGTCGAATGACTTATTGCATGTTTGCTTATTTAAGCATGTTGTAGCATGTAAACTTGATGCAAGTAAGGTTTATTCACCAATGTTGGGATGGTTTAATGATGAACATTGTCAATCTTTTGAAATGAATAAGAGCTTCACTTATATGTGCAAACTGAGTTGTAATATTTTCATGCCTTCTACTTCTTGTGATAATGTTTTGGCTTTAGATTTTATGAACAATGCAAGTTACTCATCTATTCATGTGTCATATGTGCAAAAATCAAGGGAAGTAAAATGGATGACATATACATATACAACATGTACACCTTGTCTCTTTTGTTAGCCATATTTCAGACTAAGCAACGCCGAGGACGGCTTTGTTTTCAAGAAGGGAGGATGATGAGGACATGATTACCTTGGATACGACCAAAATATTGCATACATGTATATTTGTGAGGTGATTTCTGATGCAAACTATGCAATAATTTATTTATGTCATCCAGACAAAAATACTTCACAAACTTTTGTGCCATGTCTAATTGCAGGTGTATGGGACATTTGTACAATCCACATATGAAGATAAGGGAGAAAGAGATTTTACCTGCTGTTCAAAAAGTTCTCTCACGTCACTTTTGGCCCAAGAGAAGATAGAGTCCAAGTCTCTCACGTTCGGACTCAGATTCGGACTGCATGCATATACCTGACTCAAAACGTCAATAACTTTTTCATACGGACTCCAAATTGGTTGATTCTTTTTTTGTTGGAAAATAGATTTCGTGCATTTTTCAACCCAATTGGAATCACCTTAAAATCCGTCCGGAGCGTTGAGTTATGGACGAAACAATCTGATGCTGCAGCAGAATCCGAGTCAAACAACAAGTCCAAAGGTGTTACGTCACCTGCACTTGGGCCCATTGGCCTTGTACGACCTAGGGTTCGTGTTAGGCTGCCTTGGGACGTCCTCCCACCTCCTTGGCCGCCACCCCTTGCTCCTATATAAGTAGATCCATCTAGTAGCTTTTTCCTTGGGATTTGTTTAGTTAAAGTTAGCCATTGCAACTTCAGTAGTACTTGTTTGTGTCCAACGACCAGACCAAGACCGCTTACGGATCCCCACCATTATCAATACTTCATATATATTCGCAATATTAAGATTGCTTTATCATATTCTTGCTCGTTCTTCGATTGCTTGCAGGAATAGACCTTCATGGTCAGCTGATCGTGCTTCCGCATCGCCGAAACCTCGAGAGATTGGTTTAGCGATTGCTAAGGCGCAACATCGTGCACGTTTGTAGTCGGATCGTCAAAGTCGACTCCACCAAATCGATAGTTATCATCTCATCGAAAGATCGGGACCCTCGCCTCTATCAGTACTACCGCTCTGCCTGTGCGCAACCGCGGGCCTTTGGCCTTGTATCCCCCCTCTCACTTACCCCTTCGTGATAGAGGCAAAGGTGTCCCGTCTTTCGATGAGATGTTGGTTTTCGCTTTGGAGGAAGTCGACTTTGACGATCCGACTACGAACGTGAGGACGCCGCGCTTAGCAATCGCTAAACCAACTCCGAGAGGTTATTGACCACGCCGAGCACGATCAACCTGACCACTAGGGTCTGCTTTCTGCGAGCAAACGAAGAACAAGCAAGAAACTGAGATTGCAATCTGGATATTGCGAATATAAGATGAAAGCTTTATTGATCAAGGTGGGGTTCTGTGGACGCCTTTGTCTCGTCGTTGAACACAAACGGCACGCCAAGTTGCTGCTATGGCTAACTTTTGATCTAACAAAACCCAAGGTCTAAACGGTGCCCTAAGGGCTGTATATATGGAGGAAGAGGGGGGATTTCGTGGCCCTTGGTGGAGGGGTCCAAATCAACCCTAACTCTTGTTTCCCCACACATACGGACTCTAAAAACAGCCTATACTTAAGTATTTCGAAATTACATGGGCCTGGCCCACTAATAAGGTGACGAGCACCTAGAATAGCCTCGGGACGACATTTATGAAGTAGCATCTTGTATATTTCGTCCAAGGCTTCATGCACCCATTATGGTGGCTTCAAAGTCCTGAAATCATCACTTGTAACTCCGTTTGTTCCCCTTGCATGGCATTATCTCCATGCTTGTTCTTGCTCCAATGTCCATCCTTCTCCAAGCTAGGGCCTTCATTTGTAAGCAAAACAAATGTATCCAATTTAGGCAGCATCATATTCTCATGAACATTAGAATCATTACCAAGAAACGAAAGTACCGATAATTTAATTGGCGTCATGCGAGCTCTAGTAATTGGTCCAAGATATGTAGCAGAGGGGCTGTGGGTGTAACAATGGTATTGATGTCCTCATCATCCTCCCTTCTTGAAATGAAGTCGCCCTCGACGGAAGCTCATATTCCTCACCCAAATAAGGCTTCAAATCTGCAATGTTAAAAGTGGACTAACCCCAAAATCTGCAGCAGCTCAAGTTTATATGCATTATCATTTATTTTCTAACACCTTAAATGGACCATCAACACGTGGCATTAGCTTTGATTTGCGCAAATTAGGAAACCTATCCTTACGCAAATGTAACCAAACAAGATCTCCAGTGCAAAGACAACATGTTTTCTACCCTTATCTCCAAAGAAGTTTATATTTAGCATTCATACGCTCAATGTTTTCCTTAGTTATCTCATGCATTTTAAAATCAATTCAGCACGTTCTTTAGCATCAAAATTAACCTTCTCCAAGATGGAAGAGGCAACAAATCAATAGGTGCACGAGGTAGGAAGCCATACACAATTTCAAAAGGGCACATCTTAGTTGTAGAATGTAATGAACGATTATAAGCAAATTCAATATGAGGCAAGCATTCTTCCCACATTTTCTTATTATTCTTCAAAACAGCCCTAAGCATAGTAGACAATGTTCTATTGACTACTTCAGTTTGTCCATCAGTTTGGGGGTGACAAGTAGTACTAAAAGCAGTTTAGTCCCCAACTTAGCCCATAAACATCTCCAAAAGTGGCTAAGAAATTTAGTATCACGATCTGAAACAATAGTATTTGGCACACCATGCAAGCGAATAATTTCACGAAAGAACAAATCAGCAACATTAACAAAGATCATCGCTTTTATGACATGGTATAAAGTGTGCCATTTTCGAGAATCTATCCACGACAACAAATATGCTATCCTCCCTTCTTTGTTCGAGGTAAACCTAAAACAAAGTCCATAGATATATCCTCCCAAGGAACACTAGGCACAGGCAAAGGCATATATAAACCATGAGGATTGAGTCGTGACTTAGCTTTTTGACATGTAGTGCAGCGAGCAACAAAACGCTCAACATCCCGCCTCATCTTTGGCCAAAAGAAATGTGTAGCAAGTATATCCTCCGCCTTCTTGACGCCAAAGTGTCCCATTAATCCTCCTCCATGCGCCTCCTGCAACAACAAAAGACTAACAGAGCTAGCAGGAATGCATAGCTTGTTAGCACGAACACAAAACCATCATTAATAACGAACTTGTTCCATGTTCTTCCTTCTTTACAATTCTGCATTACATCTTTAAAATCAGCATCATGCACATATTGATCTTTGATGGTCTCCAAACCAAATATTTTAAAGTCAAGTTGTGAAAGCATAGTATAGCGACGAGACAAAGCATCAAGAATAACATTTTCTTTACCCTTCTTGTGTTTAATGACATAAGGGAAAGTCTCAATGAATTCAACCCATTTAGCATGTCTACGATTCAGTTTAGCTTGACTTTTAATATGTTTCAAAGATTCATGATCGAATGTATAACAAATTCTTTGGGCCATAAATAATGTTGCCATGTCTCTAAAGTCCTAACAAGAGCATATAATTCTTTGTCATAAGTAGAATAGTTCAGACTAGGCCCACTCAATTTTTCGAAAAGTATGCAACAGGTTTGCCATCTTGTAATAACACACCTCCTAATCCAATTCCACTAGCATCACATTCAAGCTCAAAAGTCTTATTAAAGTCGAAGTTGGAGTAAAGGAGCATGTGTCAACTTATCTTTCAATACCGTGAAGGTTTCTTCCTGCGGTACCCCAAACAAAAGGCACATCCTTCTTTGTAAGCTCATTGAGAGGTGCAGCAATGGTGCTAAAGTCTCTCACAAAACGCCTATAGAAACCAGCGAGTCCAAGAAAACTCCTCACTTGTGTGACCGCTTTGGGCTGCGCCAACTCTCAATAGCTTCAATCTTGGCTTTATCAACTTCAATTCCTGTGGAGTAACAACATAGCCAAGAAAAGATACTCGGTCGGTGCAAAAGGTGCACTTCCCAAGGTTACCAAACAAACGTGCATCACGAGAGCATTAAAAACAGCACGTAAATGTTCCAAATGTTCTTCCAAAGATTTGCTATAAATCAGTATATCATCAAAGTAAACTACCACAAATCGTCCAATGAAAGCACGAAACTTCGCTCATTAATCTCATGAAAGTACTAGGTGCATTAGTTAACCCAAAAGGCATGACTAACCACTCATATAATCCAAACTTAGTTTTAAATGCTGTTTTCCATTCATCTCCCAATTTCATACGAATTTGATGGTATCCACTACGCAAATCAACTTTGGAGAATATTGTAGAGCCACTCAATTCATCAAGCATATCATCTAGCCTAGGAATAGGATGACGATAACGAATAGTAATATTATTAATGCCTCTACAATCAACACACATACGCCGACGCACCATCCTTTTTAGGCACTAGTATAATAGGAACAGCACAAGGACTAAGAGATTCGCAGATATAACCTTTGTCGAGCAGCTCCTGTATTTGACGATAATCTCCTTCGCCTCCTCCGGATTGGTACGGTATGGTGCGCGGTTGGTAGCGATGCACCGGAATTAAGTCAATTTGATGCTCAATCCTCGAATAGGTGGTAATCCGGTGGCACGCCTTGTGGGAAGACGTCAAATAACTCCTGCAAAATGTTAGTGACAGCAGGGGCAAAGAGGAAGGCACGTCCTCGAATGAAAATAATGCCTCTTTGCACACAAAAGCATAGCAAACAGATTTGCTAGAATCTAGCTCATCAATATCAGATTTGGTGGCAAATAAACATGCACTTTTCAGTTTAATTTCGAAGCAACATTAGATGGTTTATTATTAGGCTTCATTTGTTGCTCAAATTCTTTTGCCACAATCTGATTTTCACTCTTATTTTTCTCCTATTTTGCTTTATTAGCTCTATTAATATCATCTTTCAAAATTGAATCAGAGTCATAGGAAGCAAAGTAATATTTTTATCCTTGTGAACAAGAGTATACTGATTGTTTCTACCATGGTGTACAGAATTTTTATCAAATTGCCATGGTCTACCAAGTAATAAGGAACATGCTTGCATAGGTACCACATCACAATCAACATAATCAGCATATGTAGAGATACTAAAATACACACGAACAAAGACGTGTTACCTTAACCTTGCCGCTGTTGTTGAACCATTGGATGTAGTAAGGATGTGGATGTGGTCTTGTGGTGAGAGAAAGCTTCTCCACCATATCCATGCTAGCCAAGTTGTTGCAGCTCCTCCATCTATGATGACGCTAATAGAACGCTCCTTCACAACTCCCTTTGTATGGAACAAGTTATGCCTCTGATTTTGCTCAGCTTGTGTAACCTGCACACTCAAAACACGTTGAGCAACTAAACATTCATACCTGTCAAGATCTTCAGAGCCATGTATTGCGCCTCAGATCGTAATCATCTCCACCGTGTTCTTCATGTGTAATAAGAGCCAAAGTCTCTTCATCATAGTCACTAGCGACTCATACCCACCATCCTCAAGAGCAATCATCACACGCTGAGATGTGCATTCTCTCAAAATGTCCTCTTCCCTTACAACGACGACAAATAATATCACTTGTGTGCCCTGTTGACGCCATGGAAGAAGAAGAGCTCTGTAGGCCCAGCAGTGTACTCTTGGCGATAGTGGTGGTTGTGCCTGCTTTCTTGTATCACGGTTGAGGTGGCAGCCACGGAGGTGCCGTGTAGTAGAACGTGTGGAAGTAGATGATGCACGTGGTGTCCATGATGAAGGTCGACCTGCAGAAAAGTTAGTCCGCGCCAAGGCCTGCCGATCCTGACTTCACGCTCAGCTTTACAAGCAAGATGGAATAATCGAGTGATATTATTATAATCCTTGTAGTCTAGAATGGTCTGAATCTCTATTTAATCCACCCGTAAAACGTGCAAGCATAGCTTCATTCTCCTCAACAATACCACATCTAATCAAGCCAGTTTGTAATTCCCGATAATATTCTTCACCGAATTTTTTCCTTGTCTTAAGCGCTGCAATTTTTGAAGTAATTCACGTTGATAATATGGTGGAACCCAACGAGTACGCATAGCAGTTTTCAAAGCAGCCCAAGTAGCTGGAACAGGATATAATCTACAATGTTCGACCACCAAACACATGCAAAGCTAGTGAAAGCACAAACGGCAGCAGAACACGCCTCTCCTCGTGATATTGTAAACATGTAAATCGTTGTTCAGTTTCTAACTCCCAAGTAAGATATATATCAGAACATATCTACCCTCAAATGGTGGAATATTCAATTTCAGTTTAGGGAGATGGTCATGATCTCGCACTGAAGGGGAGCCCAACATTGCCATTATTTGCATGTGGACGACCTGGTGGTTGTGGTGCTGGTGGTTGCACGTAGTTCGATGTTGATCAACCTCATCCTCGTAATCTCTCACATAATCATCCTCCCCACCGCAGCAGCAGGAGCCACGTAAGTATAAACAGCAGCACCAAAGCAGCTTGGCCAGTGAAGAGGGACACGGAAGCTCATGGAGGGCTGTTTCACGATGTGGAGGTAGTCCATGTTGTTGTAGTAGAGGTGCGTTAGGTGCAGCCGGTGGTGGTGGTGGTAGACGCATGAGCAATTCATTAAACTTGTTATCGAGCTTTGTTTCAACGCCTTCTCAATGCCATCTATCTTCTCCATGGCCTCTTCAAATCTATTTAGCACATCTTCCACCTGCCCACTCATCATTTGTTGAAACTTATCATGTAGCGCTTTGTTTGTCATGTTCTCCCGGTCAGTCCACGCCGGCTTGTGATCCTGCCATGGTTAGCAGCAATAGAAACACACAAGAATATGATTCGACAGACTACTAGGAAGTGGTGGTGGTGGTGGTGGTGGACAAATCACAACCGTCAAGCAAATCTCAAATTCTTACCAGTTCTTACCCAGCAGAAAGGTGATCGGCAACCGATGTAGTCAAAACTCTCAAAGCTTGGATAGAGCGATTACTGTGAGAGTCAAACGCACGATGTAGATGTATGTGGAGCTGGGAAGGCTTATAATATGGTAGCAAAAAGGGTCAGCAATAATCAATTCAGAGATGCAAAGTTGAATAAACGCTCAACGACGGTACAGTGCTGGTCCTAGGCTAGACCGTGCTAGAGACGCGAGCCTAGAACACTAACAAAATCACGGCGCTGCACGTAAACAAAGGAAAAGCACACTCTGGATTTTTTTTTTCGCCCTTTTTTTTGCGCTGTTTTTTTTTTGCGCTGCTTTTTTTTTTGCGAAAAATCACTATAATGGCGAGTGTCTCAAAACTCTTCCTAGGTCAAACTGACAGGATGGGCACGAAAGTTTTGCGACCAAAAAAAAAATTTTTTTTTTCGACTGCCCGGACCCAAAAACTGGAAACGGGTCAAAAAAAAATTTCTATAATGGCGATCGCCTCAATACGCTTAGAAACACCTAAAATAGGATAGCCGAAAATTTTTTCGACAAGCACGCTGAAAATTTTGGGCCTAAACGGAGGGTGGTTTCAGACATTTTTTTCTTCTTCCAAACCTACTCCGCAAGGAAACACTAATCGAAACTAGATGGATCTCAAAACAAACCTAATATGCAAGGAACTCGGATTGGTGGTGGATATATGGTGGTGGATATATGGTGGTGGTATATGGCAGCGGTGGTGGTATATGGTAGCGGTGGTGGTATATGGATACGGATTGGTGGTGGTATTTGGATACGGATTGGTGGTGGTATATGGATACGGATGATGAAAGCGGTAGCGGCGTGACAACTTATGACCGAAACTCAAACTCTAAAAGACTAGATTCTAAGACCAGCAACTTGACACGACGATGCAACCGCAAATTCAACAAAGCAAAACCCTAAAAGATTATGCAAAGGCTCAGATTGGTTCGGATATGATGAACTAACCCTAATTTTTTTGGCTTTTTCGTGGACTTTAGGTATGAAGAATGACTCGATCTAATCTACGAAAAACTGTAAAATCTCACCGAGCAACCTGAAAATCTGATACCACTTGATAGAGGCAAAGGTGTCCCGCCTTTCGATGAGATGTTGGTTTTCGCTTTGGAGGAAGTCGACTTTGACGATCCGACTATTTAACGCAGCGAGGACGCCGCGCTTAGCAATCGCTAAACCAACTCCGAGAGGTTATTGACCACGCCGAGCACGATCAACTCGACCACTAGGGTCTGTTTCTCTGCGAGCAAACGAAGAACAAGCAAGAAACTGAGATTGCAATCTGGATATTGCGAATATAAGATGAAAGCTTTATTGATCAAGGTGGGGTTCTGTGACGCTTTGTCCGGTCGTTGAACACAAACGGCACGCAGTTGCAGCTATGGCTAACTTTTGATCTAAACAAAACCCAAGGTCTAAACGGTGCCCTAAGGGCTGTATATATGGAGGAAGAGGGGGGGAATTTCGTGGCCCTTGGTGGAGGGGTCCGAAATCAACCCTAACTCTTGTTTCCCCACACATACGGACTCTAAAAACAGCCTATACTTAAGTATTTCGAAATTACATGGGCCTGGCCCACTAATAAGGTGACGCAGCACCTAGAATAGCCTCGGGACCACTAATAAGGTGGTCTCCAAGGTCTTAACTCTTCAACATCAACAAGAAGGCGACCAAAGATACCACATCTTCCACACAAAGGCCGGCATCAAGGGGAGATCCGTCAAGGTCATCATCGACGGAGGTAGTTGCCACAACTTGGCAAGCGAAGAACTATGCTCCAAGCTTCAATTGGTCAAGAGGAAGCACCCGCATCCATACAAGGTTCAATGCCTAAGTGACTCCGGCACTATACGAGTCGAGCATACGGTCCAAGTCTCCTTCAAAATCGGTGCATAGGAGGACACTTTGGAGTGTGATGTGGTCCCAATGACCGTTTGCCACCTCCTTCTTGGTCGACCATGGCAATTCGACCGTGGTGTCTTCCACAATGGGCGCACCAATTACTATAGCTTCAAGATGAAAGGGAAGGAATATGTGCTACGACCTATGTCTCCTTGTCAAGTGTTAGCCGACAAGCAAGCCACCCATCATGGAGAAAAGAGTGAGAAAGTGATCCACCAAAAAGTGAGTGAGAGCCACAAGCCAAACTTGAGCGCCTCTTCGCCTAGAGAGAAAAACCTCATCCTATTTGCCACCAAAAGTGAGATGAGAGAAGTGTGTGAGAACCTATCTAGTGTGATGCACTTTGTCCTTGGGTGCAAGGATGGAGAGCCAACAACTTGTAACATCCCAAATTTTCAATTTGGAATGTTATACATTAAGTCATCATGCATATCATATTTTCTCGCATTTTCCGATCCTAGAAAATTTCACGCAACTCAAGGACCCTCGGAGAGAGTTGGAGATTTCATTATTTTCATATTTGGAATTTCTCAAATTTTTAAAATAGGATCATTTGGATTTATTTAATCATCTTCATAAGTTTTTCCTATAAAAAAATTTAAGAGAGGGAATAATATGACTTTCCCAACATTTAGGAAAAATGAAGATTTAATAAATAAATCAATTTTGGTTTTGAAAGTTTATTTGCTTTAGGGAAAAAAATGAGTATTTTAAAAATATGCATTTTGGCCCCGCTTTTAAAGTTCATTTTGTTCACTCATTTTTAAGAGTCGGGAAAATTTATTTTATTTAATTTGGAGTTCGCTTAGTTTTATTTTAAATTGCTTGCTTTGTTTTAAAAAAGACGCTGCTCGCCTTCGCCGGGCCAAGGGCCCAGCGGCCCACCGCCGCCCAGCCATCCCCCTCTCCCTGGCTGGCCCCCGCTTGGTGGAGTCCTGACGACGCCGCCGCCACGATCGAGTCCGCCTCGGCCACGCCGCCACGCTGCCATGCCCCTCCCCAAGGCACCACCCCCTCCTATTTATACCGGAGCCCCACCCTCTCTCCTCACCTCACAGGCCGCGCAACCCTAACCGAGCCGCCACGCCTGCCTGGCCACGCCTCGCCTCCTCGATGTCACGTCGCCGCCCGACGTCGCCATCGCCTCGACCCGCCACCCGCCGACCGACCTGGCCGACCTCGGCTGGAGCCCGAGCCACGGCGACCTCGGCGGAGGTAGCCACCACTGCGCCACCCCTCGTCCGGTTTTGTTTCAAAAAACGTCCGTTTTTCTTTTTTCGATGTTCGGTTTTTTAAAAAACCCTAGATTGGTTTATTTTTAGTCGGTTTTATTTACTAATGAACGCTCACCGATCCGCTTCGCTTTTAATGAACGCTGCTCGTCGGTTAGTTTCTGTTAACGAACGTCCGCTCGCTTAACCGCTCGTCGCTTTTTCTTTTAATCGGATTTAATCCGTTATTTTTCCGAATTCGATTCCCGATCCAATCTTCAAATCAGTTTATTTTCTCGCCGCTTATCGGAATCAGGTGATTCAAGCGCTACCGAGTTTCGCTTTCAAACCGCCGTTCGACTAACCCACTTAAACAAAGTTTTGCTACTGTAAAATTTGACCTAGTTTCAAATTGCTAAAACTGAGTCGCTTTTCTCTGACATTCGACTTTCGCTGTTTCATTTGATTCGATTCATTTGCAACCAGGGTTCTTAAGTTGAACTTTCTGGTTAGATCTTTTATTCGAGATTTTCCCTGTGCATTAGATGAGTACTTATTGTATGCTTGTTGTTTGTCTCGTTAGATCACCCGGAGTGCGCCGCTTGTTACTTCAATCTCTAGGTCTCATGGATCATCGCAAAGGCAAGTAACACTTGATCATACCTTTTCTCGCTACCCAGCTTTTATGCATTAGTTTCTATCCTCAAACACTTGCATGTTTAGGATCATCTTAAATTGTGGGATGGGAAGTAGATTGAGGTAGTACCTATTACCTGTTTTACTTATGAAACCTTGGGAGTTACTTCTACGCTTGCTTACTATGCCATGCTATGCCAAGAGACGTGATTGGGTGAGTGAATATCCATGACAGATGTGAGATTGTTAATTAATGGTTTATCTAAGGTGGCAACTTAAACACACATCCGGGTGGATTGAGGCACCTGGTTTCTATCAGACTTGCCTGTATTTTTTTTGGACCGCCACCTGTGCTCTAAGGGATCATGAGATTATTTAAACTAGAAACTTCCGTAGCAGCCACAAGCCAATATGGGCTCGACATAGTTGAGTAAGTTGTGCGAACTCTTACGGGTAGGCTAGCTGATGTAGGGGATGTAGGTTGGTACGGTCTACCCACATGTAAGGTGCTAGTGCTTCGAAAGATCTGTGTCTCGGCCATCCGCTTCTCAAACACCATGTAGTGCGAGAACCAAGCGGAGGCGATCGAGTCTTGTGGGAAAAGTGCGCAAACCTCTGCAGAGTGTATAAACTAATCATGATTAGCCGTGTCCCCGGTTATGGACGTCTTGAGTATCTAGTACTTGAATATCATGTGAATCTCAACATGTTATTTCTAATAAATGTTGTTGGGTTTTTAATGAGTACTTTTTAATTGGGATTGAGGATGCTGTCAACCATTCTCAATGTTTAACAACCACCATGATAGTTAAATAAAATTATTCCTTTGTAGTAGGGAAAACTAGCTTTATGCAAAACTGTAGAATCAGAGAGCTTTACCACCAGCCATATAAGCATGTAGTATAGGCTTATTCCTTCATTTTCTATGTGTTACATTGCCAGATATTCCATGTGTCGACCTGCTTCGGCTGCAACTTTCATGTTGCGATTTTCGACGCCGAGTAAGATGTTAGGTCGTGGTTCTATACTCAAGGATGCCGATGGAGTTGATGGACTCACTTATCTTCCAAGCCTTCCGCTGTTATCGTTATTAGATGGCCTTAAGCCATATTTATTGTAATAAGTCCTCTTTGGACAACGCTGTAATAAGTGTGTGATTGCTACTCTGCTATAAATCCTTCAAGTACTGTGGTGTCAGATTACGATCCAGGATGACACCGAGCACGTAGACTTGATCCATTTGGGTCCGGTCGCCAGAGATGGTATCGAGCACACGCCGACTCAGAGGACACGCACCACTAAGTTAAAGCCATAGATCACTACTCTCTTCCCATTTTCTAACTCCTCATCTTTTCTACTCTTTTAGGATGGAGGACGCCAAGATCAAGTACGCCCAACCGCATTTAAGGCACACCTTTTGGATTTCACTTGAAGGAAGTCACCAAGTACCGAACATAGGACTACCAACTTTCACCGGACTTTCAACGCCACTCTGCTCAAGAGGAGTGCCGAAGATTCAAGCTCACGCCCAGAAGGACATTCGCCCCAATCACCAAGCCTATAGATAGTGTTTTCGCACCAACTTGAGTCTGGGAAAGAGCATGGCAGCTCATATCACCATGGGACGCATTGGAGAAGTTTATCAAGAAGACCTCAAGGACACTATCTACCAGATTTGTGGACGCCGAGATGAACAATGGGAGATAGTCAGCACCAAGAAGGATAGATCCATTGCAGCTTTCATCCAGGAGTTAAACCAGCACATTCGACGCCAGGAGAACCAGATGTGCAATGATATGTTAGAGTTGCAGAATGCAAAGGGAAGGTGATGAGGACATCAATACCATTGTTACACCCACAGCCCCTACTGCTACATATACTGGACCAATTACTAGAGCTCACAAGACGCCAATTAAATTATCGTGTACTTTCGCTTTCTTGGTAATGATTCTAATGTTCATGAGAATATGATGCTGCCTAAATTGGATACATTTGTTTTGCTTACAAATGAAGGCCCTAGCTTGGAGAAGGATGGACATTGAGCAAGAACAAGCATGGAGATAATGCCATGCTAAGGGGAACAAGAACGGAGTTACAAGTGATGATTTGAGGACTTTGAAGCCACCATAATGGGTGCATGAAGCCTTGGACGAAATATACAAGATGCTACTTCATACATGTCGTCCCGAGGCTATTCTAGGTGCTGCGCGTCACACCTATTAGTGGGCCAAGCCCATGTAATTTCGAAATACTTAAGTATAGGCTGTTTTAGAGTCCGTATGTGTGGGGAAACAAGAGTTAGGGTTGATTTCGACCCTCCACCAAGGGCCACGAAATTCCCCCTCTTCCTCCATATATATAGCCCTTAGGGCACCGCTTAGACCTTGGGTTTTGTTTAGATTAAAAGTTCGCCATAGCTGCAACTTCGCAGCATTTCGCTTGTGTTCCACGACTGCATAAAGGCGCCACAGTAACCCCACCTTGATCAATAAAGCTTTCATCTTATATTCGCAATATCCAGATTGCAATCTCAGTTTCTTGCTTGTTCTTCGCTTGCTCGCATGAAACAGCACTCGTGGTCGTTGATCGTGCTCGGTGTGGTCAATAACCTCTCGGAGTTGGTTTAGCGATTGCTAAGGCGCGACGCCCTCAAGACGCTCGTAGTCGGATCGCCAAAGTCGACTTCCTCCAAAGCGAAAACCACATCTCATCGAAAGACGGACACCTTTGCCTCTATCAAGTGGTATCAGATTTTCAGGTTGCTCGTGAGATTTTACAGTTTTTCAGAGATTAGATCGAGTCTGCTTTCATACCTAACGCCCACGAAAAAGCCACAAAAAATTAGGGTTAGTTCATCATATCCGAACCAATCTGAGCCTTTGCATAATATTTTTAGGTTTTTGCTTTGTTGAATTTGCGTTGCATCGTCGTGTCAAGTTGCTGGTCTTAGAGTCTAGTCTTTAGAGTTTCGAGTTCTCGGTCATCGGCTTGTCACGCCGCCGCACCATCATTATCGCCTTGCCATCTACCACCATTGCTTATCCGCCACCGCCTCAACTGTATCCATATATCCACCACCAATCCGAGATCTTGTCATATTAGGTTTGTTTTCTAGATCCATCTAGTTTCCGATTCGTGTTTCTTGCTCATATGAAATACTTGTTCCCAAATTTTCTCCTTCTGAAACTTTCTGGCTTCCTGTTTTTTAGGTGCTAATCATGAGCTTAGATGATAGTCGCTATAGAAAGTTTTGCTGTTTTCCTGAAAATAGATCTTGAAGCAAAATTTTTGAACATGCATTGCACACCATGAGCCTCAAACCACCAGGTCGCATGTTTCCTGTTCGGCAGTAGATTCCACATGTTAGTTTGTTTATGACACTTTTCCTTTGCCTTGGCTTCACTATCAAACAGTAGCTTGAAACACACTTTTGCACATGTCTCAATCTCATTGTTTATATATGCCTTTACATAAACCTGCGCTCGAGGAACACTAGGCATGTGCAAAGGCATATATAAACCATGAGGATTGAGTCGTGACTTAGCTTTTTGACATGTAGTGCAATGCAGCAAAACGCTCAACATCCTGGCCTTAACTTTGGCCAAAAGAAATGTGTAGCAAGTATATCCTCCGCCTTCTTGACGCCAAAGTGTCCCATTAATCCTCCTCCATGCGCCTCCTGCAACAACAAAAGACTTAACAGAGCTAGCAGGAATGCATAGCTTGTTAGCACGAACACAAAACCATCATTAATAACTAACTTGTTCCATGTTCTTCCTCTTTACAATTCTGCATTACATCTTTAAAATCAGCATCATGCACATATTGATCTTTGATGGTCTCCAAACCAAATATTTTGAAGTCAAGTTGTGAAAGCATAGTATATCGATTTAGACAAAGCATCAAGAATAACATTTTCTTTACCCTTCTTGTGTTTAATGACATAAGGGAAAGTCTCAATGAATTCAACCCATTTAGCATGTCTACAATTCAGTTTAGCTTGACTTTTAATATGTTTCAAAGATTCATGATCGAATGTATAACAAATTCTTTGGGCCATAAATAATGTTGCCATGTCTCTAAAGTCCTAACAAGAGCATATAATTTTTGTCATAAGTAGAATAGTTCAGACTAGGCCCACTCAATTTTTCGTAAAAGTATGCAACAGGTTTGCCATCTTGTAATAACACACCTCCTAATCCAATTCCACTAGCATCACATTCAAGCTCAAAAGTCTTATTAAAGTCGAAGTTGGAGTAAAGTAGCATGTGTCAACTTATCTTTCAATACCGTGAAGGCTTCTTCCCGTAAGGGTACCCCAAACAAAAGGCACATCCTTCTTTGTAAGCTCATTGAGAGGTGCAGCAATGGTGCTAAAGTCTCTCACAAAACGCCTATAGAAACCAGCGAGTCCAAGAAAACTCCTCACTTGTGTGACTGCTTTGGCTGCGCCAACTCTCAATAGCTTCAATCTTGGCTTTATCAACTTCAATTCCTCGTGGAGTAACAACATAGCCAAGAAAAGATACTCGGTCGGTGCAAAAGGTGCACTTCCCAAGGTTACCAAACAAACGTGCATCACGAGAGCATTAAAACAGCACGAATGTTCCAAATGTTCTTCCAAAGATTTGCTATAAATCAGATATCATCAAAGTAAACTACCACAAATCGTCCAATGAAAGCACGAAACTTCGCTCATTAATCTCATGAAAGTACTAGGTGCATTAATTAACCCAAAAGGCATGACTAACCACTCATATAATCCAAACATAGTTTTAAATGCTGTTTTCCATTCATCTCCCAATTTCATACTTAATTTGATGGTATCCACTACGCAAATCAACTTTCGAGAATATTGTAGAGCCACTCAATTCATCAAGCATATCATCTAGCCTAGGAATAGGATGACGATAACTAATAGTAATATTATTAATGCCTCTACAATCAACACACATACGCCGACGCACCATCCTTTTTAGGCACTAGTATAATAGGAACAACACAAGGACTAAGAGATTCGCAGATATAACCTTTGTCGAGCAGCTCCTGACTTGACGATAATCTCCTTCGCTCCTCCGGATTGGTACGGCATGGTGCACGGTTGGTAGCGATGCACCGGAATTAAGTCAATTTGATGCTCAATCCTCTAATAGGTGGTAATCCCGTGGCACGCCTTGTGGGAAGACGCCGAACTCCCGCAAAATGTTAGTGACAACAGGGGCAAAGAGGAAGGCACGCCCTCTAATGAAAATAATGCCTCTTTGCACACAAAAGCATAGCAAACAGATTTGCTAGAATCTAGCTCATCAATATCAGATTTGGTGGCAAATAAACATGCACTTTTCAGTTTAATTTCGTAGCAACATTAGATGGTTTATTATTAGGCTTCATTTGTTGCTCAAATTCTTTTGCCACAATCTGATTTTCACTCTTATTTTTCTCCTGTTTTGCTTTATTAGCTCTATTAATATCATCTTTCAAAATGGAATCAGAGTCATAGGAAGCAAAGTAATATTTTTATCCTTGTGAAAAGAGTATACTGATTGTTTCTACCATGGTGTACAGAATTTTATCAAATTGCCATGGTCTACCAAGTAATAAGGAACATGTTGCATAGGTACCACATCACAATCAACATAATCAGCATATGTAGAGATACTAAAATGCACACTAACAGACGTGTTACCTTAACCTTGCCGCTGTTGTTGAACCATTGGATGTAGTAAGGATGTGGATGTGGTCTTGTGGTGAGAGAAAGCTTCCACCATATCCATGCTAGCCAAGTTGTTGCAGCTCCTCCATCTATGATGACGCTAATAGAACGCTCCTTCACAACTCCCTTTGTATGGAACAAGTTATGCCTCCGATTTTGCTCAGCTTGTGTAACCTGCACACTCAAAACACGTTGAGCAACTAAACATTCATACCTGTCAAGATCTTCAGCAGCCATGTATTGCGCCTCAAAATCAGAATCATCTCCACCGTGTTCTTCATGTGTAATAAGAGCCAAAGTCTCTTCATCATAGTCACTAGCGCACTCATAGCCACCATCCTCAAGAGTAATCATCACACGCTGAGATTGGCATTCTTCTCAAAAATGTCCTCTTCCCTTACAACGATTTACAAATAATATCACTTGTGTGCCCTGCTGACGCCATGGAAGAAGAAGAGCCTGTAGGCCCAAAGAGTGTACTCTTGGCGATAGTGGTGGTTGTGCCTGCTTTCTTGTATCACGGTTGAGGTGGCAGCCGACGGAGGTGCCGTGTAGTAGAACGTGGAAGTAGATGATGCACGGGTGTCCATGATGAAGGTCGACCTGCAGAAAAGTTAGTCCGCGCCAAGGCCTCGCCGATCCTGCACTTCACGCTCAGCTTTACAAGCAAGATGGAATAATCGAAAGTGATATTATTATAATCCTTGTAGTCTAGAATGGTCTGAATCTCTATTTAATCCACCCAGAAAACGTGCAAGCATAGCTTCATTCTCCTCAACAATACCACATCTAATCAAGCCAGTTTGTAATTCCTGATAATATTCTTCACCGAATTTTTTCCTTGTCTTAAGCGCTGCAATTTTTGAAGTAATTCACGCTGATAATATGGTGGAACCCAACGAGCACGCATAGCAGTTTTCAAAGCAGCCCAAGTAGCTGGAACAGGATATAATCTACAATGTTCGACCACCAAACACATGCAAAGCTAGTGAAAGCACAAACAGCAGCAGAACACGCCTCCCTCGTGATATTGTAAACATGTAAATCGTTGTTCAGTTTCTAACTCCCAAGTAAGATATATATCAGAACATATCTACCCTCAAATGGTGGAATATTCAATTTCAGTTTAGGAGATGGTCATGATCTCGCACTCAAGGGGAGCCCTAACATTGCCATTGTTTGCATGTGGACGACCTGGTGGTTGTGGTGCTGGTGGTTGCACGAGTTCGATGTTGATCAACCTCATCCTCGTAAGCTCTCACATAATCATCCTCCCCGCCGCAGCAGCAGGAGCCACGTATATCAACAAAGAGCACCAAAGAGCTTGGCCAGTCAAGAGGGACACGGAAGCTCATGGAGGGCTGTTTCATGATGTGGAGGTAGTCCTTGTTGTTGTAGTAGAGGTGCGTAGGTGCAGCCGGTGGTGGTGGTGGTAGACGCATGAGCAATTCATTAAACCTGTTATCGAGCTTTGTTTCAACGCCTTCTCAATGCCATCTATCTTCTCCATGGCCTCTTCAAATCTATTTAGCACATCGTCCACCTGCCCACTCATCATTTGTTGAAACTTATCATGTAGCGCTTTGTTTGTCATGTTCTCCCAAATAGCCTCGCTGGCTTGTGATCCTGCCATGGTTAGCAGCAATAGAAACACACAAGAATATAATTCGACAGACTACTAGGAAGTGGTGGTGGTGGTGTGGTGGACAATCACAACCACAAGCAAATCTCAAATTCTTACCAGTTCTTACCCAAAGAAGAAAGGTGATCGGCAACCGATGTAGTCAAACTCTCAAAGCTTGATAGAGCGATTACTGTGGAGAGTCAAACACACGATGTAGATGTATGTGGAGCTGGGAAGGCTTATAATATGGTAGCAAAAGGGTCAACAATAATCAATTCAGAGATGCAAAGTTGAATAAACGCCAACGACGGTATCGTGGCTGGTCCTAGGCTAGACCGTGCTAGAGACGCGAGCCTAGAACACTAACAAAATCACGGCGCTGCACGGAAACAACGGAAAAGCACACTCAGGAATTTTTTTTTCGCTTCTTTTTTTTTTGCGCTTTTTTTTTAATTTTTGCGCTTTTTTTTTTTTTTGCGAAAATCGCTATAATGGCGAGTGTCTCAAAACTCTTCCTGTGTCAAACCGACAGATGGGCACGAAATTTTTTGACCAAAAATTTTTTTTTCACCGCCTGACCCAAAAACTGAAACGGGTCAAAAAACTTTCTATAACGGCGATCGTCCTCAATACACTTAGAAACACCGAAAATAGGATAGCGTAAAATTTTTCGACAAGTGCGCTTTGAAAATTTTGGGCCTAAACGAGGGTGGTTTCAGACTTTTTTTTTGTTTTTTTTTTTTTTTTTTTTTTTTTCAAACCTACGCAGCAAGGAAACACGAATCGGAAACTAGATGGATCTCAAAACAAACCTAATATGAGAAGAACTCGGATTGGTGGTGGATATATGGTGGTGGTATATGGCAGCGGTGGTGATATATGGTAGCGGTGGTGGTATATGGATACGGATTGGTGGTGGTATATGGATACGGATTCAGAGCGGTGGCGGATAAGCAATGGTGGTAGATGGCAAGGCGATGATGATGGTGCGGCAAGGCGTGACAACTTATGACCGAACTCAAACTCTAAAAGACTAGACTCTAAGACCAGCAACTTGACACGACGATGCAACCGCAAATTCAACAAAGCAAAAACCCTAAAAAGATTATGCAAAGGCTCAGATTGGTTCGGATATGATGAACTAACCCTAATTTTTTTTTGTGGCTTTTTCGTGGACTTTAGGTATGAAGAACAGACTCGATCTAATCTACGAAAAACTGTAAAATCTCACCGAGCAACCTGAAAATCTGATACCACTTGATAGAGGCAAAGGTGTCCCGATGTTTCGATGAGAGGGTGGCTATCGTTTCTGTGGGAGTAGACCTTGACGATCCGACTACGAACGTGCGAGACGTCGCACCTTAGCAATCGCTAAACCAACTTCCGAGGGTTATTGACCACGCCGAGCACGATCAACTCCGACCACGAGGGCCTGTTTCTCGCGAGCAAACGAAGAACAAGCAAGAAACTGAGAGTGCAATCTGGATATTGCGAATATAAGATGAAAGCTTTATTGATCAAGGTGGGGTTCTGTGGACGCTTTGTCCGGTCGCTGAACACAAACGGCACGCGGTTGCAGCTATGGCGAACTTTTAATCTAAACAAAACCCAAGGTCTAAACGGTGCCCTAAGGGCTGTATATATGGAGGAAGAGGGGGAATTTCGTGGCCCTTGGTGGAGGGGTCCAAATCAACCCTAACTCTTGTTTCCCACACATACGGACTCTAAAACAGCCTATACTTAAGTATTTCGAAATTACATGGGCCTGGCTCACTAATAAGGTGACGCAGCACCTAGAATAGCCTCGGACGACATTTACGAAGTAGCATCTTGTATATTTCGTCCAAGGCTTCATGCACCCATTATGGTGGCTTCAAAGTCCTGAAATCATCACTTGTAACTCCGTTTGTTCCCTTGCGCATGGCATTATCTCCATGCTTGTTCTTGCTCCAATGTCCATCCTTCTCCAAGCTAGGGCCTTCATTTGTAAGCAAAACAAATGTATCCAATTTAGGCAGCATCATATTCTCATGAACATTAGAATCATTACCAAGAAACGAAAGTACCTGATAATTTAATTGGCGTGCGCGAGCTCTAGTAATTGGTCCAGTATATGTAGCAGTAGGGGCTGTGGGTGTAACAATGGTATTGATGTCCTCATCACCCTCCATCTATGATGACGCGAATAGAACGTTCCTTCACAACTCCCTTTGTATGGAACAAGTTATGCCTCTGATTTTGCTCAGCTTGTGTAACCTGCACACTCAAAACACGTTGAGCAACTAAACATTCATACCACAAGATCTTCAGCAGCCATGTATTGCGTCTCAAGATCAGAATCATCTCCACCGTGTTCTTCATGTGTAATAAGAGCCAAAGTCTCTTCATCATAGTCACTAGCGGACTCATACCCACCATCCTCAGTAGCAATCATCACACGCTGAGATTGGCATTATCTCGCAAAATGTCCTCTTCCCTTACAACGACGAGAAATAATATCACTTGTGTGCCCTGTTGACGCCATGGAAGAAGAAGAGCTCTGTGTAGGCCCAGCAGGTGTGCTCTTGGCAGATAGTGGTGTTTGTGCCTGCTTTCTTGTATCACGGTTGGAGGTGGCAGCCAACGGAGGTGCCGGTGTAGTAGAACGTGTGGAAGTAGATGATGCACGTGGTGTCCATGATGAAGGTCGACCTGCAGAAAAGTTAGTCCGCGCCAACGCCTGGCCGATCCTGCACTTCACGCTCAGCTTTACAAGCAAGATGGAATAATCGAGTGATATTATTATAATCCTTGTAGTCTAGAATGGTTTGAATCTCTCTATTTAATCCACCCGTAAAACGTGCAAGCATAGCTTCATTCTCCTCAACAATACCACATCTAATCAAGCCAGTTTGTAATTCCTGATAATATTCTTCACCGAATTTTTCCTTGTCTTAAGCGCTGCAATTTTTGAAGTAATTCACGCTGATAATATGGTGGAACCCAACGAGTACGCATAGCAGTTTTCAAAGCAGCCCAAGTAGCTGGAACAGGATATAATCTACAATGTTCGACCACCAAACACATGCAAAGCTAGTGAAAGCACAAACAAAGCAGGAACACGCCTCTCCTCGTGATATTGTAAACATGTAAATCGTTGTTCAGTTTCTAACTCCCAAGTAAGATATATATCAGAAACATATCTACCCTCAAATGGTGGAATATTCAATTTCAGTTTAGGGAGATGGTCATGATCTCGCATCAAGAGGAGCCCGAACATTGCCATTATTTGCATGTGGACGACTTGGTGGTTGTGGTGCTGGTGGTTGCACGTAGTTCGATGTTGATCAACCTCATCCTCGTAATCTCTCACATAATCATCCTCCCCACCGCAGCAGCAGGAGCCACGTATATCAACAAAGAGCACCAAAGAGCTTGGCCAGTGAAGAGGGACACGGAAGCTCGGCGGAGGGCTGTTTCACATGTGGAGGTAGTCCTTGTTGTTGTAGTAGAGGTGCGTTAGGTGCCGCCGGTGGTGGTGGTGGTAGACGCGAGCAATTCATTAAACTTGTTATCGAGCTTTGTTTCAACGCCTTCTCAATGCCATCTATCTTCTCCATGGCCTCTTCAAATCTATTTAGCACATCTTCCACCTGCCCACTCATCATTTGTTGAAACTTATCATGTAGCGCTTTGTTTGTCATGTTCTCCCAATCACCACGCTGGCTTGTGATCCTGCCATGGTTAGCAGCAATAGAAACACACAAGAATATGATTCGACGGACTACTAGGAAGTGGTGGTGGTGGTGTGGTGGACAATCACAAATCCGTCAAGCAAATCTCAAATTCTTACCAGTTCTTACCCAAAGACCAAAGCGGTGATCGGCAACCGATGTAGTCAAAACTCTCAAAGCTTGGATAGAGCGATTACCGTGGAGAGTCAAACGCACGATGTAGATGTATGTGGAGCTGGGAAGGCTTATAATATGGTAACAAAAGGGTCAGAATAATCAATTCAGAGATGCAAAGTTGAAAAACGCTCACGACGACGTATCTTGTGCTGGTCCTAGGCTAGACCGTGCTAGAGACGCGAGCCTAGAACACTAACAAAATCACGGCGCTGCACGGAAACAACGGAAAAGCACACTCTGGAATAATTTTTTTTTCGCTCTTTTTTTTTGCGCTGCTTTTTTTTTTGCGCTGCTCTTTTTTTTTCGCGAAAAGATCACTATGATGGCGAGTGTCTCAAAACTCTTCCCAGGTCAAACTGACAGGATGGGCACGAAATTTTTCGGACCAAATTTTTTTTTTTTCGACTGCCCGGACCCAAAAACTAGAAACGGATCAAAAAAACTTTCTATAATGGCGACTGTCTCAATACGCTTAGAAACACCTAAAAATAGGATAGCCAGAAATTTTTTTGACAAGTACGTTTTTGGAATTTTTTTTTTCCGAAACCTACTCCGGCAAGGAAACACGAATCGGAAACTAGATGGATCTCGAAAACAAACCTAATATGAGAAGAACTCGGATTGGTGGTGGATATATGGTGGTGGTATATGACAGCGGTGGTGGTATATGGTAGCGGTGGTGGTATATGGATACGGATTGGTGGTGGTATATGGATACAGATTCAGAGCGGTGGCGGATAAGCAATGGTGGTAGATGGCAAGGCGATGATGATGAAAGCGGCAACAAGCGTGACAACTTATGACCGTAACTCAAACTCTAAAAGACTAGACTCTAAGACCAGCAACTTGACACGACGATGCAACCGCAAATTCAACAAAGCAAAAACCCTAAAAAGATTATGCAAAGGCTCGATTGGTTCGGATATGATGAACTAACCCTAATTTTTTTGTGGCTTTTTCGTGGACAATAGGTAAGAAGAACAGACTCGACCTAAACTACGAAAAACTGGAAAATCTCACCCAAAAACCTGGAAATCTGATACCACTTGATAGAGGCAAAGGTGTCCCGATGTTTCGATGAGATGGTGGCTATCGCTTCGTGAGAGTCGACCTTGACGATCCGACGATTTAACGTGCGAGACGTCGCGCCTTAGCAATCGCTAAACCAACTTCCGAGGGTTATTGACCACGCCGGAGCACGATCAACCTGACCACGAGGGCCTGTTTCCTGCGAGCAAACGAAGAACAAGCAAGAAACTGAGATTGCAATCTGGATATTGCGAATATAAGATGAAAGCTTTATTGATCAAGGTGGGGTTCTGTGACGCCTTTGTCTGGTCGTTGAACACAAACGAAGTACGTGAAGTTGCAGCTATGGCGAACTTTTAATCTAAACAAAACCCAAGGTCTAAACGGTGCCCTAAGGGCTGTATATATGGAGAAAGAGGGGGGGAATTTCGTGGCCCTTGGTGGAGGGGTCCGAAATCAACCCTAACTCTTGTTTCCCCACACATACGGACTCTAAAACAGCCTATACTTAAGTATTTCGAAATTACATGGGCCTGGCCCAATAATAAGGTGACGCAGCACCTAGAATAGCCTATGGACGAATATTATGAAGTGGCATCTTGTATATTTCGTCCAAGGCCTTATGCACTCATTAGGGTGGCTTCAAAGTCCTGAATCATCACTTGTAACTCCGTTTTGTTCTCATTAGCATGCCAACATCTCCATGCTTGAACTTGCTCCAAGGTTCATCTTTCTTGTCCATGGCAGGCCCTTCATTTGTAAGCAAAACAAATGTATCCAATTTAGGCAGCATCATATTCTCATGAACATTGGAATCGTTACCAAGAAACGAAAGTACCTGATAATTCAATTGGCGTGCGCGAGCTCTAGTAATTGGTCCAGTATGTATAGCAGCATGGGCTGTGGGTGTAACAATGGTATTGATGTCCTCATCATCTACGATGAAGCGAAGAAAATCGTTATGGCATCACTTGAGTTCCAAGACTATGTGCTCATATGGTGGGAACAAATCATTGAGCGACGTCAAGCAAGAGGTGAACCTCCAATCACCACTTGGGCTCAAATGAAGGATGTCATGCGAGCACGTTTTGTGCCAACCTACTACAACCGCGACATCTTCAAGAAACTCCAACTACTCAAGCAAGGAACAAAGAGTGTTGAAGAATACTACAAGGAAATGGAGATAGCCATGATTCGAGCCAATGTCAAAGAAGATGATGAGCAAACTATGGCATGTTTCTTGAATGGACTCAATCATCCCATCAAGCAGATCGCCAACTTCCAACCATACTCAACCCTCATTGAGATCGTGCATCAAGCTACAAAGGCGGAACGCCAAGTGCAAGATGACTTCAAGTACGCCAAGTACTCATCCAAGACCTACGGCTTCTCCAACAACCAAGCTTCAACGACTACTCCAACATCTACTTCGACCAAGCTTTCTTCAAGAAACGACAAGTCAAGTTACAAGAAGACTTCGGCAAGTTCAAGTCGTCCTCCTCCTACTACAAGCAACCTCAAGCCGCGTGCTTCATCCTCTACCCCGACCGATGAGACCATCAAGACAAGCTCCTTCAAGTGTTTCACTTGCGGCGGCCGAGGCCACAAGTCATACGAATGCACCAACAAGCGCACCATGATCCTCAACGACGATGGCACATATGACTCCATGAGTGAAGAGGAGATGGAAGCTCTTGAGCAAGTGGCCATGCACCGGCGAGTGAACGAAGATGAAGATGATCAAGTCTTTTGTGATGAGGATTCGAGCCCCGCTCTCGTTGTCTCCAAGGTCTTGACTCTTCAACATCAACAAGAAGAAGACCAACGATGCCACATCTTCCACACAAAAGCCGAAATCAATGGACGGTCCATCAAGGTCATCATTGATGGAGGTAGTTGCCACAACTTGGCAAGTGAAGAACTATGCTCCAAGCTCCAATTGGTAAAGAAGAAGCACCCGCACCCTTACAAGGTTCAATGGCTAAGTGACTCCGGCACTATACGAGTTGAGCATACGGTTCTAGTCTCTTTCAAAATTGGTGCATACGAAGACACTTTGGAGTGTGATGTGGTCCCAATGACCGTTTGTCACCTACTTCTTGGTCGACCATGGCAATTCGACCGTGGTGTCATACACAATGGGCGTACCAATCACTATAGCTTCAAGATGAAAGGTGATGAGGACATCAATACCATTGTTACACCCGCAGCCCCTGCTGCTATACATACTGGACCAATTACTAGAGCTCGCGCACGCCAATTGAATTATCAGGTACTTCCGTTTCTTGGTAACGATTCCAATGTTCATGAGAATATGATGCTGCCTAAATTGGATACATTTGTTTTGCTTACAAATGAAGGGCCTACCATGGACAAGAAAGATGAACCTTGGAGCAAGTTCAAGCATGGAGATGTTGGCATGCGCAAGGGGAACAAGAACGGAGTTACAAGTGATGATTCCAGGACTTTGAAGCCACCCTAATGAGTGCATGAGGCCTTGGACGAAATATACAAGATGCCACTTCATAATATTCGTCCATAGGCTATTCTAGGTGCTGCGTCACCTTATTATTGGGCCAGGCCCATGTAATTTCGAAATACTTAAGTATAGGCTATTTTTAGAGTCCGTATGTGTGGGGAAACAAGAGTTAGGGTTGGTTTCGGACCCCTCCCTCAAGGGCCACGAAATTCCCTCCTCTTCCTCCATATATACAGCCCTTAGGGCGCGCTTAGACTTTGGGTTTTGTTTAGGTCAAAAGTTCGCCATAGCAGCAACTTCACAGTTTCGCTTGTGTTCAACGACTGCACCAAGGCGTCACAGAACCCCACCTTCATTAATAAAGCTTTCGTCTTATATTCGCAATATCCAGATTGCAATCTTAGTGATGCGGAGCATCCCACGTTCATCACCATGTACACTCCGACTACTCTCCAAGCCCCAAGGATACAGGAGATGAGACCTCGACTATGCGCCATTGGACCTAAGGTGAACTCGCTCCTTCCCGAATCTTCCCTTTCCGCATGTAAGACATGGATGCTACTTCAGCGCGGACCTTGTGCATACTCAGTACACCGTGGAGACCTTGGAGAGCCCAAGGACCAAGGCCAAGCGTCTTGTGAAGCGAAGGAAGGAGAAGGAGGAAGAGCCAGGCTTGCTACAGCGGCGGACAT
This sequence comes from Aegilops longissima, assembly GCA_021605205.1. NCBI lineage: Eukaryota > Viridiplantae > Streptophyta > Magnoliopsida > Poales > Poaceae > Aegilops > Aegilops longissima. The sequence goes on along the minus strand of JAHIAM010002008.1, from coordinate 40,821 downwards.
CCGCCCTTGGCCCGACATCCAGCTCTTCCGAAGCCCCGGATATCCGCCCTTCGCCGAAATCCGCCCTCCATCACCGACAAGGCCTGAAGACCCTGCCAGCCCGGACATCCGCCCCCCTAGCCCGAACATCCGGCGTCTCGGGAAAGCCCGGACATCCGGCCCGACGCCCGGACATCCGGCCGACCCTGCCTGCGTGCAGTGTATCCGGGACGTGTCCCATGTACCCCTTCGCCCCCGAGACTATATATACTTCATCCCCGTCCTGTTTCTAGGGTTAGCTTTGGATTAGCTCATATTTTGGTGTGAGAGCCTTTGCTCATCCACTTGGCTACTTCTCCTCGGAGATCAGGACCTCTACGGAGAAGATCCCCCAAGCGGATTCAAGAGCCCCTACTAGGGTGGACCCCATCAAGACCTCCTCTCGGAGAAGAACGGCTACTCGTGTATCCTTACCTTTGTTGTCCTTGAATCTTGTGCCACTCTATGTGATCGATAATCTAGCACTTCTGTGATTGTCCTCTTGTCGGTTGAGTGATTTCTCTCTCGTTTTCCCCGTGTTTTCCCCCTTGTTCTTCCGCGTGTTCTTCGTGATTCACCGTAGTATCCGCTCCAACGTGAAAGATCATCCACGTAGGGTTCCGCCCTACATCATCTATGGTATCATGAGCCACGTTGATCACGTTTTTGGAGCCCCTACCCCTCTTTTTCTAGCTTAATTTTGTTGATTTCGTCCTAAATCCGAAAATCCCCACCAAAAATAGCCCCAAATTTTTTTTTGTGATTTGTTAGTTTTGATGATGTTTTGTTGATTTTGATCCATGGATTTGCTTGGTTTCAAGTGGATCTAGCATTCCCCCAAGTTTCCCCATCTTTCCTCCACGAAATCCATCAAATTTTGCCCCCGAAATCATCAATTTCCGCCCCCAATTCGAAAAGTTCCGCCCCAAACGAGATCGGGATTCGTCGGGCCGTACATCCGGGCCTCAGGCCGGACATCCGGGCCATCCGGCCGGACATCCGGGCCCCAAGCCGGACATTCGGCCCCTGGGATTTTAGTTTTTTTCGTTTCACCGTTTTGTCCATAACTAATTCATCCGGAGTCCGATTTTCGCGTTCTTTAGCTCGTTTCGAAGCTATTGACATCCCCCTTACCATAAAAATACTACCACCACCATTTGACTCCATCAAATTTTTGAAAATTTGGCAAGTTTGCCTAGGCCTTCCACCATATCATCCGCATAGCCACCACCGACTTCCGCAACCTAACCCATTTTGTTCCCCATAGCATTAGTGGTTGCTTGAGTAGTGATTCGAGTCTCCTAAGGTGTTTCGGATACTTAGGGACGATTGCTTCTTCATCAACCACCACCACCACTTCCACATAGGCGTGCCCACCATACACTTCCGCCACCCCCAACTTAACCCAATAGTTGTTTGAGCTTGTTTGAGTTGTGGCTTGTGTCTCCTAAGGTGTTTCGGCTACTTAGGGACGGCAACTTCAACTCCGACACGTGTATAGCCCATCATTCCACTTCCGCATTGCCAAGTGCAAACCACCACCGCTTTCCGCTACCACCATTTGACATTTGTCATTTGAGATTTTGAGTTCGCGGTTTTTCCGTTTCCTAAGGTGTTTCGGCTACTTAGGGACGAGTCTCCATCATCTTGGTATCTACATCAAGAACACCGCCACTCATCATCGCAAAGGACGGTAACCTCGACGACACCATTGTATATTCCCCTTGTAAGTTGCATTGTTAACCCCTAGCCTTACTTTTGCGTTACTTGCCTATCGAGACTAGCCATTTGAGTATTGCCGGCAACGTTACTTGTGCACATTAGTGATCTACATCATTAGTGATCATACCTTCCATTACATACCGTACCATATCATATTGGTATCATATCATCCATTGTGTCTCAAGTTTGTTCCCGCATACACACAATTGCTATCTTGGTTTGTGCATTGTGCAAAGTGGCCATAGAAAAAAAATAAAGCTTTTAAGCAAAAGAAAGAGAGCAAAGAAGTTTGTAAGCAAGTGCCATAGCATCATACCATATTGCATATAAGATTGTCATATCCGATCATCTAGGATCATCTTGAGAAAAACACCGGGAACTATACATACATAGCATACTTGGGATAGAAGTTTATCCATTTTGCATCTTATAGGTTGTGCACAAGTGTCGTATCCGCCTATTGAGCAATCGTGCTAGCGTCTCTCTTGAGTTGTGCAACACGAGCGTTTTCCGTGGATTCCACATTTTGTACTCATTCCTTGGTTGCACGACCCCATTTATCTATCCGTGTGTGTGTTTCCGTGTGCCATTCTTTGCTATTGGTCCATTTGTTTCACTTGCGAATTTGTGAATCTCTTTCAACATTATTGACTCTTGCTAACATTTTGCATTAAATTTTTGTGCCACTATCCTCACCAAGCTCCTCCAAAAGCTTTACTTGTGTAGGTGTGAGAACCGACAAGGATTGGTACCAATAGTGCTATTTCATTGTCTGCATTTGAGTGAACTTGATTCATTGTCAACATCGGTCAAGGTACATTGGTATAAGTTCTTCTCTTTCTCCCACTCATATTTGCTCGAGTCTTGTGATGGATAGGCAAGGCATTTCATCTTCGGTCTACAACAACAACGACGGCGTGAACAACTACATCACCAAAGCGTCTATCTTCGAGCTACAACGACAAGTGCAAGGCACACAATCAAGATTGCGAGAGCGCATCGGGAACATCTCCATCGACATTCATCACCCCGAAGCAAGGAGAAGGGACTACTTCGACAAGAAGCTTGCCGCACATAAAGAGGAGCAAGATGCAAGGATGGAGGAGATTCGGGCCTTGATCAAGTCTTCTTCCCCTTCGTCATCTTCAAGGCGGCAACATTCAAGCCACAAGTCTTCGGAGCGTGCAAACGACGCAAGTGCACATCGTCCTCATCCACATCTACATGGCGACCACCATCACGTTCGTGATCAACATCGTCATGAAGGGCAAGTCACCTCCAAGCATCATGTGCACGACGACGACGAACGCCAAGGAGCTCAAGCACGACAACGACATCATCATCATGAAGATGCTCCACAAGCGCAAATGCACAAGTCCCAACAAGCCCTACTTCACGCCAAGTCGAAGCTTCATAAGCACAAGAGAAGACCGCGAGACGAGCACCACCAAGACGGCGCTACGGCTACATCAACCACTTCGGCATCTTCGCCAAGTGTTCTCAAGGCATCTTCGCCTTTGGACGTACAGCATCTTCGCCTACTTCCTGTGAGTTCGCCTACATCGACACCTTCAACAAAAAGGCGACCTTCTACGTAGGAGGGCGACACTTCCATCTTCGGAAGCCCCTCAAGGAAGATGGCCGAGCATGGGAAACTCCCTTCGGTCATGGAGACGAGCTATGAGGTGCCACATCATATGGGCCTCCAACACCAAGACGGTGACAAGACGGTCGAGCAAGGGCCATCCCCTTCGACCACGGCGACGAGCGCGAACCTCTTCAACAACATGAAGACGACGCCCACATTGGACTCATACTCCGAGTCAAGCTACGCGACCGCGCATGGAGACATTTGCACCACGAAAGGTCTATTCCTGCAAGCAATCGAAGAATGAGCAAGAATATGATAAAGCAATCTGAATATTGCGAATATATATGAAGTATTGATAACGGTGGGGATCCGTAAGCGGTCTTGGTCTGGTCGTTGGACACAAACAAAGTACACGAAGTTGCAATGGCTAACTTTTAACTAAACAAATCCCAAGGAAAAAGCTACTAGATGGATCTACTTATATAGGAGCAAGGGTGGCGGCCAAGGAGGTGGGAGGACGTCCCAAGGCAGCCCAAAACTAACCCTAGGTCGTACAAGGCCAATGGGCCCAAGAGGAGGTGACGTAACACCTTTGGACTTGTAGTTTGACTCGGATTCTGCTGCAGCATCAGATTGTTTCGTCTATAACTCAACGCTCCGGACGGATTTTAAGGTGATTCAATTGGGTTGGAAAATGCACGAAATCTATTTTCCAACAAAAAAGAATCAACCAATTTGGAGTCCGTATGAAAAAGTTATAGACGTTTTGAGTCAGGTATGTCTGTGCAGTCCGAATCTAAGTCCAGAACGTGAGAGACTTGGACTCTATCTTCTCTTGGGCCAAAAGTGACGTGAGAGAACTTTTGAACAGCAGGTAAACATCTCTTTCTCCCTTATCTTCATATGTGGATTGTACAAATGTCCCATACACCTGCAATTAGACATGGCACAAAAGTTTGTGAAGTATTTTGTCCTGAATAACATAAATATATTATTGAATAGTTTGCACTAGAAATCACCTGAGAAATATGCATGTATGCAATATTTTGGTCTCATCCAAGGTAGTCATGTCCTCATCATCCTCCCTTTTTGAAAACAAAGCCGTCCTCGGCGTTGCTTAATCTGAAATGTGGCTAACAAAAGAGACAAGGTGTACATGTTGTATATGTATACGCCATCCATTTTACTTCCTTGATTTTTGCATATATGACACATGAATATATGAGTAACTTGCATAGTTCATAAAATGTAAAGCCAACAAATTAGCACAAGAACTAGAAGGCTTGAAAATACTGCAACTCAGTTTGCACATATAAGTGAAGCTCTTATTTATTTCAAGAGATTGACAATGTTCATCATTAAACCATCCCAACATTGGTGAATAAACCTTATTTGAATCAAATTTACATGCTACAACATGCTTAGATAAGCAAACATGCAATGAGTCATTCGACACAGAATCATCACCAAGATTAGAGGTCGATCAAAATGATTAAACATTGATTCTTTTGCATCAATAGTTAATTCAATGGGTGCTCTCAAAATTGTTGGTATTTCAGTTGTTTGATCACATGGCAAAGTCAAATTATCAATATAATCCTCTAAAGTAGGTGGTGTGATCAAAGTAGTGGGTAGCTCAACACATGATGTATTCAAGTTAACTAGGCATGCATCATTCTCATGTAAAAGTGGAAAATATGTACCTTTGTCATTACCTCTTATAGTCAACTCAGATGATGCAGGCACTCTCGATGGTGATGTGTCACATGGTGGAGATGATGTAGTCCTCGCAACAACGGATGTGCTTGTCATAGTACGCCTAGTAGTTGAATAAACATCTGTATCAACAGTTGGAATGTGCACCGTGCGCTTGTTCTCCTTGTGGGCAACACGTCGTTTTATTTCCTGTTCAGCTTTGCAAGCAAGACGAAACAAATGGTCCATAGGATAACACTCTTCATGAATTAGTATCTCCTGAATATTATGGTTTAATCCTCCCAAAATCTATCCATAAAATCTTCTTCACTTTCTTCTAAAATGAGTGCAACAAGGTAGTTTGTAAATCATCATAATATTTTGTTACAGTGTCACTACCTTGTTTTAAATGTTCCAGTTTTTAATCATGCCACGAGTATAATAAACATCGATTTAATCTATCTCTCATGACATGTTTTAAATCATCCCAAGTATTAGGTACATAATCAGGTGTAACCGACAATATTCACTCCACCAAACTAGAACATAACCAGTGAAAGAACCAACCGCAACCATAACTTTTTACGCTCATCAAAATTATGGGAAGCAAATATATTATTTATGTCTAACTCCCATTCAATATATAAAGGAGGTCTAAAACGGCCATTAAATGGTGGTATAGAAACATGAACCTGATCATGTGCATTTGGATGTTTGTGCACCTCTCGTGACGGTTGTGGTATTTATGTAGGTGGTGGCATGTCTCCGCGATCGACAAAGCCCATGAATTGACTCTGATCCTGTCATGATTAGTAGAACAAGAAACAAAATCCAAAAATAATGTTCCTATAACTACTAGGATGTGGTGGTAAAACGCTCACAGAAAGCAAATATCAATGTCTTACAAGTTCTTACCATGCAGCAGGCGGTGATCGGCAACCAGCGGTGTCAAGTAACTCGAATATTGAGTAAAGCGATTGCCAGGGAGCGACGATACACGGTGTAGAAATATGTGGAGCTGGGTTGGCTATATATGGTAGCAAAAGATTAGCAATAATCAATTCAAAGATGCAATGTTGAATAAACGCTCAACGACGGTACTGTGCTGGTCCTAGGCTAGACCGGACTAGAGACGCGAGCCTAGAACACTAATGAGGTCACGGCATAGCACAACTAGCATCAATGAAGGATACTAAGTAGCTCTTGACAGCAAGATATAAGTGAAGATCACAACGGCAGTGAAGATAATGATGAAAAACAACTGCCAAGCAGGACATACAACAACTCTCTCTCAACTTTCCTCTTGAAAAGTTTGAGCCAATTTTCTGATAAATTCTTTCAAAGAATGCTACTAACTCAAGCTTTCCAATGCAAAAAGAATCACTCAATTCCGAGTTGATATGAGGAGTCAAAGAATTCTAAAACTGGCCTGAAAAATTGGAACAAGCTGTGTTCACGAACTTCAGAGGGCAAAACACCTATTTAGAAGCCGATTTTGAGGTGTCAAATATAGAACTAGCTTCTGCAACTATTTAGATGCGCCTCGTCTCTAGCTTTAATTTGAGTACTCACGGAGTCAAAACGGACTTCGTATGAGGAAGATACACCTGTTTTACTGAACAGTGCGCAAAACAGATTCCAATCCGAATTCAGGTACGAGATTGATTCTAGATAGATCCGGTTTTTTTTCTCTCTTTTTTTTCTCACGCTTTTTTTTCTTTTTCTTCTCTCTCTTTTTTTTTTTCTTTCCTTTTTCTCTTTTTTTCTATTTTTTTCTCCTCTTTCCAAAACAAACTGGATAAGATGCAGATTGGATCAGGCGAAGATGTGAATAACCTCAACTATGATTATGACAATGAACAGTGCGTAGCACGTGATGGAAATTAATGGATGGGATGGTCAACAGCGGAAGGGATAATGATGCAGCGGCGGCATGACTAATGTGAACAGAACTCGAAACTCTAAAGGAACAAGACACTAAGACCAGCAACTCGACACGACGATGCAACCGATAATTCAATAATGCAAACAATGAAAAGAAAATTGCAAAGGCTTGGACTGGCTAGGACAAATGATGAATAGATCTAACTTTTTGTGGCTTTTTCTTGGACAATTGGTAAGAAAATAAATCGAATCTAGGATAACTGGAAAATCTCACCGAGCAACCTGAAAACTGATACCACTTGATAGAGGCGAGGTGTCCCGATCTTCGATGAGATGATAACTCTCGATTTGGTGGAGTCGACTTTGACGATCCGACTACAAACGCAGCACGACGCTGCGCCTTAGCAATCGCTAAACCAATCTCCTTAGGTTACTCGACGATGCCGAAGCACGATCAGCCTGACCACGAAAGGTCTATTCCTGCAAGCAATCAAGAACGAGCAAGAATATGATAAAGCAATCTGAATATTGCGAATATATATGAAGTATTGATAATGGTGGGGATCCGTAAGCGGTCTTGGTCTGGTCGTTGGACACAAACAAAGTACACGGTTGCAATGGCTAACTTTTAACTAAACAAATCCCAAGGAAAAGCTACTAGATGGATCTACTTATATAGGAGCAAGGGTGGCGGCCAAGGAGGTGGGAGGACGTCCCAAGGCAGCCTAAAACTAACCCTAGGTCGTACAAGGCCAATGGGCCCAAGCGGAGGTGACGTAACACCTTTGGACTTGTAGTTTGACTCGGATTCTGCTGCAGCATCAGATTGTTTCGTCTATAACTCAACGCCCCGGACGGATTTTAAGGTGATTCCAATTGGGTTGGAAAATGCACGAAATCTATTTTCCAACAAAAAAAGAATCAACCAATTTGGAGTCCGTATGAAAAAGTTATAGACGTTTTGAGTCAGGTATGTCTGTGCAGTCCGAATCTAAGTCCAGAACGTGAGAGACTTGGACTCTATCTTCTCTTGGGCCAAAAGTGACGTGAGAGAACTTTTTGAACAGCAGGTAAACATCTCTTTCTCCCTTATCTTCATATGTGGATTGTACAAATGTCCCATACACCTGCAATTAGACATGGCACAAAAGTTTGTGAAGTATTTTTGTCCTGGATAACATAAATATATTATTGAATAGTTTGCACTAGAAATCACCTGAGAAATATGCATGTATGCAATATTTTTGGTCTCATCCAAGGTAGTCATGTCCTCATCACATTTGCACCAACATCTCTCCGACACCCACATATCATGAGATGACCCAATTGCCATGTGAGGAGAGCCACCACCACATGAGTGACATGAGTGACCCCACCCTATATGACATTGAGTGCATTTCCTATGAGAGGATGAGTGTGACCACCACTAGTCCCACACTTGAGAGCATGCCACACATCCTATGTGAGGTTGAGCGCCATTTGAGTGACTCCACCAACCATACGAGTGAGAGCATCATATTGGGAGTGAGTGAGCCACAACACTTAGTGAGTGAGGTAGTTGACACGGCATGTGAGGCCACTATGATTCCTAACGAATTAACCTCTACTCCTAGTGTGTTTTCTTCTTTGGTGCTAGGTCTCCTACATGACGACATGCCTATCCTCGACGAGTCCATCCCTACATTGGAGACGACGATGGCCATGATGGATGATGATGCACCCCCCACATGGTTCCATCACGATGAAGATGACAACGAGACGATCTTCAACACCTCACCTACAACTCATGAGCGACCTTCCAAAGGTAACATAGGTGATGGTGCTTCTCTTGTCCCACTAGTGGACTCTCTTGCCATCGATTGCTCCCATGATGTTGACCCACCTATTACCATGCTTCATGCTAGTGAAATTTCTTCATGCCTTGACTTACCTATTTATGATGAATATGATGATGAGCATGTTGAGTTGCCTAGTTGTGATGCTATGCTCCATAGGATATCATGTGAAAATTCTATTGGTGACTTCATGTTTGACAATCCATTGAACTTGTCATATGCTATGAGTGAGATCTCCCATATTGCATCATTTCAATCTCAACATAGTAACTATGCATGCCCCATTAAAATCAATCCTATTTGCACTTATGGCATAGATGACGAGATGATGGTCATTGGCTTTTGCCTCTCTTGTGATGATATTGCCATGCTTCCTTTACATGATTTGTGCAATTCGTCTACTATTCCATGCCATGATCACATTGTTCCAAATATGCATTGTTTTGGATGTTGTCAATATTCTCCATGTGATGTTGCTACTCATGCTCATGAGGAGACCCCCATAGTTTCCTCATACATATTAGGAGATTTTGATTCCTCCCATACTTTGCATGATTCACATAATTGCTTGCACCTTATGCATTCCATGGATAACAATGCTCTAGATATTTCTCATGATGCATTACACAATTTGATTCTCCATTATGCGATACATCATAACAAACCTCTCATGATGGATGACATGTTTCTATATCACGCATCTCATTTCTTTGAGCATTGGATATTTTGTGCTAACCGACACATGCATGTGCGCATCATGATGGATGATGTGTACATATACCATGCACACGCAATTTTTCCTTTGTCTTTGTTTTGTGTAGGTACTCATGTATACTCGTCAACTTCTCAATCCCAAGAGTTGACGAAACGAGCTCTTGAGAGCAACGATGCTTTGGGATCCCGTGGACTATCCTTACCACCGCTCCCTTCGCGCAAGGACGACACGCAACTCTTCTACTTGGCTCTCACACGGCTATGGGCTATTTACCACTTGTCACCTTATGCTCATTTTACCGTGTTCACATTGCATGCTATGCTTGCTTCTATGCCTTTGCCATGCAATTGTGACCCTTGCTTGCATATACCCATGATTCACCATTATGATACTCCTATGTGTATTTGCATGCTTGGTGGAGATCCTTGTTGCTATTGCCATGTTTATCATGTGCCCCATGCTATTGATGATATTTTGCTCATATCTTGCCTTCATGCTTGTGACATGTCATGTGAAGTATTCATGCACACTATTTGCACCCATGACATGATTGCCTTGATTCCTTCTAGTACGTTGCATCTTCGCACTACTAGCTTGCTTCACTTGATTGATATGATTGCTTGCTATGTTGCATCACCCATGTTCCACTATTACTTGCTTTCTTGGGTTGATGACATATATGTTCATGCTTCTCACATGATATATCTTGTGTATTGTCGCTTGCCTCCTATAGTTGCCTCTATGATTAATGACCTTGGAGACTTGGACACTTCACTTGTGATGCATGCTTGTTTGATTGAGCCTATTGCATTTGGTTGTTCTTGCATCATATGCCTCCATACTATGACACGCTCCCTTGTACTTTCTTATGATGAGCATGATGCATACACTTGTTGGGTATCTGATGTAGGGCGGAACCCTACGTGGGCGATCTTTCACGTTGGAGCGGATCCTATGGGGAAACACGAGGAACACGCGGATGAACACGAGGGAAAACACGGGGAAAACGAGAGAGAATGCACTCAACCGACAAGAAATCAATCACACAAGTGCTAGATTATCGAACACATAGAGTGGCACAAGATTCGAGATCAACAAAGGTAAGGATACACGAGTAGCCGTTCTTCTCCAAGAGGAGGTCTTGATGGGTCCACCCTAGAAGGGGTTCTTGAATCCGCTTGGGGATCTTCTCTGTAGAGGTCCTGATCTCCGAGGAGAAGTAGCCAAGTGGATGAGCAAAGGCTCTCACACCAAAATATGAGCTAATCCAAAGCTAACCCTAGAAAGAGGAGGGGATCAAGTATATATAGTCTCGGGGCGAAGGGGTACAAGGGGCAAGGCCCTGAGGCACTGCGCGCAGGCAGGGGAGGCCGGACGTCCGGGCGTCGGGCCGGATGTCCGGGCTTTCGCGAGGCGCCGGATGTCCGGGGCTCTCAGCCCGGATGTCCGGGCTAGGGTGACTAATTCCGCAAAACCGGGTAGGGGGAGCCAGATTTCCGGGCGAGCGGCCGGATATCCGGGGCTTCGGGACGGGCCGGATGTCCGGGCAGGGAGGCCGGATGTCCGGGCTGGTCTGGGTCCTTCAGGTGCATTCTGTGATGGGGGGGCCGGATATCCGGGGCGTCAGGAAGAGCCGGATGTCCGGGGCACGGGGCCGGATGTCCGGCGGGCATTCCTCCGGTTCCTCTCGCCGTGGTTCTTCCTCCTTGTACTTGGCGGCTTGTCCATCTTCACGTGCATCCTCGGGAGGTTCCCCTTGACACCTAATCATGCATAGCATATCGGACTTAGGTAGTAGCCATGTCTCGAGTGGATCATATGTGATATCAATAAGGAAAGAGGTCACCTCGTTCTCGAGAGCTGTAGCTCTAGCTCGTGTCATGGGTCCTCTTGGCTCTTGATGAGACGGTTGTAGGTCCATGGGGATGATCGTGGGATGCTCCGCATCAGTATCTTACCACTCGAACGATAGGTTTTGCATTTCCGCTAACCTCATTTGTTTTTCCGAGTGTTTGTCATGTTCTTTCATTTTGGAGGTGACACAAGGCGATGCCGTTATGCGACAACTTGGTCATGCGAAGGCATACACGATGTGTAACACCAACATTTGCGGAACATTCATAAGGTGAACTCCTTCTCTTTGAGCCATCCTCAAGTTTGCATATTGGATGGGTCACTCTTTCATTGTTGTTTCCTTCTTATTGTCTACATGATACATCTATTGGATGGAGGACCGACATTGGAGATCGACTCTATGGACCTTCACATTGAGGAGCGCTTGGACTTATTGGATGCACCTTCGGTTTTCCACTCTTGCCACAACATCGAGCATTGGTATACCAACACCTCCATATTTGTTGATTGTGCTCATACTCATGCTCGATGGACATATCATACTCACCACAAGTTTGCACCCTATGCATGGATTGACTCACATTATGATTGCCTTGTTGCATCTTGTATTCCCATGTCATCCATGATATATGAACTTGTGCATTTTCTTAGCAAATTTGTTGTGATCTTCCTTGATGGCATATTCATACATCATGATCATATTGCCAATCATCAATTGCATGATAACATACACATGTTGAGCATCCATTGCCATATTCATGCTATTGATAAACCGTCTCACTATGACATCATTTTGCACCGTGGTTGCATTCATCATATTCACAACACCTTTGTGTGCACAATGATTGCATTTCCTCCCATGAATGCTTTGCATCTCATTCTAGATCATCTTGATAAGCTTCATGCGCTTTGTCACGACCAATCTTGCCACACGGACTCATTCTTGCATGATGGACACTTTGTGTGCGCTAACCATTGTATTTCCGAGTGTTGCTTGTGTTTTCTTTTTGCATGTCTATCACTCCGCGACACCTTGACTACTTGGATTGCGCCATATCTTCAACTTCGTCCAACTACAAGTCCCTCTCGACAACCGCTTCCATGGTGATGAGGATCATGATCCGAGGTCGGATCTTTCCCAAGGGAGGGAGATGATGCGAGCATCCCACGTTCATCACCATGTACACTCCGACTACTCTCCAAGCCCCAAGGATACAGGAGATGAGACCTCGACTATGCGCCATTGGACCTAAGGTGAACTCGCTCCTTTCCGAATCTTCCCTTTCCGCATGTAAGACATGGATGCTACTTCAAGCGCGGACCTTGTGCATACTCAGGTACACCCGTGGAGACCTTGGAGAGCCCAAGGACCAAGGCCAAGCGTGCGCGGAAGCGAAGGAAGGAGAAGGAGGAAGAGCCAGCTGCTACAGCGGCCGGACATCCGGCCCCAGCCCGGACCTCCGGCCCCAGCCCGGACATCCGGCCCCAGCCCGGACATCCGGCCCTTGGCCCGAACATCCGGCTCTTCTGGAAGCCCCGGATATCCGGCCCCTTCGCCCGGAAATCCGGCCCCTCCATCACCGATTGCGTCTGGAAGACCCGCCAGCCGGACATCCGCCCCTAGCCCGGACATCCGGCGTCTCGGGAAAGCCCGGACATCCGGCCCGACGCCCGGACATCCGGCCGACCCTGCCTGCGTGCAGTGTATCCGGGACGTGTCCCATGTACCCCTTCGCCCCCGAGACTATATATACTTCATCCCCTTCCTCTTTCTAGGGTTAGCTTTGGATTAGCTCATATTTTGGTGTGAGAGCCTTTGCTCATCCACTTGGCTACTTCTCCTCCAAGATCAGGACCTCTACGGAGAAGATCCCCCAAGCGGATTCAAGACCCCCTACTAGGGTGGACCCCATCAAGACCTCCTCTCGGAGAAGAACGGCTACTCGTGTATCCTTACCTTTGTTGTCCTTGAATCTTGTGCCACTCTATGTGATCGATAATCTAGCACTTGTGTGATTGTCCTCTTGTCGGTTGAGTGATTTCTCTCTCGTTTTCCCCGTGTTTTCCCCCTTGTTCTTCCGCGTGTTCTTCGTGATTCACCGTAGGATCCGCTCCAACGTGAAAGATCATCCACGTAGGGTTCCGCCCTACATCACTTAGTTTCTTGCTTGTTCTTCGTTTGCTCGCAGGAAGCAGGCCCTCGTGGTCAGGTTGATCGTGCTCCGGCGTGGTCAATAACCCTCGGAAGTTGGTTTAGCGATTGCTAAGGCGCGACGTCTTGCACGTACGTAGTCGGATCGTCAAGGTTGACTCCCACAGAAACGATAGCCACCATCTCATCGAAACATCGGGACACCTTTCCCTCTATCAAAAGGGAAAGAATATGTGCTACGACCTATTTCTCCTAGTCAAGTGATAGCCGACAAGCAAGCCACACATCATAGAGAAAAGAGCGAGAAAGTGATCCACCCAAAAGTGAGTGAGAGCCATAAGCCAAATTTGAGCGACTCTTCGCCTAGAGAGAAAAACCTCATCCTATTTGCCACCAAAAGTGAGATGAGAGAAGTGTGTGAGAACCCATCGAGTGTGATGCACTTTGTCCTTGTGTGCAAGGATGGAGAACCAAAAACAAACACCATTCACGAGCTACCTTTGGTGTTTCAATCTCTTTTGCAGGAATTTCAAGATGTTTTCCCCGATAAGCTACCTCCGGGTCTACCTCCTCTTCGAGGCATTGAGCATCGAATCGACCTCATCCCCGGAGCGCCTCTACCAAACAAAGCTCCATACCGAGTCAATCCTTAAGAAACCAAGGAGATTCAACGGCAAGTACAACAACTAATCGACAACGGTCATGTACGTGAAAGCTTAAGCCCTTGTGCCGTTCCCGTTATACTTGTGCCTAAGCCCGATGGAAGTTTTCGCTTGTGTTCCGATTGTAGACCTATCAATGCGATCACCGTCCGCTATAGGCATCCCATTCCTCGCTTAGATGATATGCTTGATGAACTTAGTGGAGCCAACTTTGTCTCAAAAATTGACCTTAAAAGTGGCTATTATCAAATCCGCATACAAGAGGATGATGAATGGAAAATTGCTTTCAAAACCAAATTTGGTTTATATGAATGGTTAGTGATGCCTATGGGTCTTTCGGAGGCTCCCGGTACTTTCGTGCGTCTTATGCATCATGTGCTTCATCCTTACATTGGAGTCTTTGTTGTGGTTTACTTTGATGATATTCTTGTGTTTAGCAAAACCATGAAAGAGCACATCAATCATGTAAAATCTGTGTTGCAAACTCTTCGCAAGGAAAGCCTTTATGCCAACTTGAAAAATGCACTTTTAGGCGTTGACAAAGTGGTTTTCTTGGGTTTTGTAGTATCCTCAAAGGGTGTCCATGTTGATGAATCTAAAATTGAAGCAATTAAAACTTGGCCCCAACCCACCAAATTTGCAACAAGTGCTAAGTTTTCTTGGTCTTATGGGTTTTTATCGTCGCTTTGTGAAAGATTTTAGCACAATTGCCGCTCCTTTGCATGCCTTGAGTAAGAAGAATAGTCCCTTTGTTTGGGGAACTTTGCAATCAACCGCTTTTGATGAGCTCAAGTCTTTGCTTACTCATGCTCCGATTCTTGCTTTGCCCAATTTTGACAAAACTTTTGAGGTTCATTGTGATGCAAGTGGTACCGGAATTGGCGGAGTTTTGATGCAAGAAAAACGAGCCATTGCTTATTTTAGTGAAAAACTATCCGGTGCTCAACTTAATTATCCCATCTATGACAAAGAATTGTATGCTTTGGTGCGTGTGCTACTTGTTTGGGAGCATTACCTTAGACCTCATGAGTTTGTCATCCGTACCGATCATGAAACGCTTAAATACCTCAAAGGTCAAACTAAATTGAACAAACGACATGCAAAATGGAGTGAATTCATTGAATCTTTTCCTTATGTGATAAAGTACATTAAGGGTAAAGAAAATGTAGTTGCCGACGCGCTTTCACGCATATGCATGCTTGTCACTCAACTTGAGTTGAATGTTATTGGTTTTGAGCATATAAAAGACTTGTATGAGCATGATCCATCTTTTGCGTCTCCTTATGCTAAGTGTTTGACGCATACTTCTTGGGAACAATATTACATCAAGGATGGTTATCTTATGAGAGCTAACAAACATTGCATTCCCTAGTCTTCTCTTCGCTTGCTCCTTTTGCAAGAGGCTCATGGAGGCGGACTCATGGGACACTTTGGACGCGACAAGACATTCGCCACGCCTCCAACAACTACTTTTTGCCCAAGATGTTCATGACGCCTCACGCTTCACCAATCGATGCTATACATGTCGCAAAGCTAAGTCTAAAGCTCAATCTCATGGTCTTTACATGCCTCTTCCTATTCCATATCAACCATGGGAAGACATTAGTATGGATTTTGTACTTGGTTTGCCTAGGACTCAAAATGGCAAGGATTCCGTGTTTGTTGTTGTCGATAGATTTTCTAAGATGGCACATTTCATTCCTTGCAACAAGATAGACGATGCTTCACATGTTGCAAATCTCTTTTGTAGGGAAATCTTGCGACTCCACGGCTTACCAAAGTGATGCGGAGCATCCGACGATCATCCCCATGTACACTCGAGCCTACGCCATTGGACCTAAGGTGAATTCGCTCCTTGCCGAATCTTCCCTTTCCGCATGTAAGACATGGATGCTACTTCAAGCGCTGACCTTGTGCATACTCAGGTACACCCGACGAGATCATGGAGAGCCCAAGGACCAAGGCCAAGCGTGCGCGGAAGCGAGGGAAGGAGAAGGAAGAAGAGCCAGCTGCTACATAGCGTCGGACATCCGCCCCAGCCCGACATCCGCCCTTGCCCGGACATCCGGCTCTTCCGGAAGCCCCGGATATCCGCCCTTCGCCCGAAATCCGCCCTCCATCACCGAATGCGTCTGAAGACCCAGGCCAGCCCGACATCCGCCCCAAGCCCGACATCCGGCGCCTCCTTAAGCCCCGACATCCGGCCGACGACGACATCCGCTCCGCTGTCAAGACAAGAAAGGGCCGAGACCCATGTACCTCTTCGCCCCTAGACTATATATACTCCATCCCTTCCTCTTTCTAAGGCAGCGTTGATTTAGCTCATTAGATAGAGTCATTATCCATACCGGATCTACTCCACGAGAGAGACCGCGACCCTCTTCGGAGAAGATCCACCTTGGATTCAAGACCTCCCTTTGGAGAAGACCATCATCAAAACCTCCTCACGGAGAAGAACGGCTACCGTTTGTATCGTCCTTTGTTGACCTTGGATCTCGTGTATCTCTTTGTGTTCTTTGATCTAGCACTTGTGTGACCGATTCCTTGTTGGTTGAGTGTTTTCCTGATGAGGACATCAATACCATTGTTACACCCACAGCCCCTACTGCTACATATACTGGACCAATTACTAGAGCTCACATGACGCCAATTAAATTATCGTACTTTCGCTTTCTTGGTAATGATTCTAATGTTCATGAGAATATGATGCTGCCTAAATTGGATACATTTGTTTTGCTTACAAATGAAGGCCCTAGCTTGGAGAAGGATGGACATTGGAGCAAGAACAAACATGGAGATAATGCCATGCAAGGGGAACAAGAACGGAGTTACAAGTGATGATTTCAGGACTTTGAAGCCACCATAATGGGTGCATGAAGCCTTGGACGAAATATACAAGATGCTACTTCATAAATGTCGTCCGAGGCTATTCTAGGTGCTTCGTCACCTTATTATCGGGCCAGGCCCTTGTAATTTCGAAATAAACAAGTATAGGCTATTTTTAGAGTCCGTATGTGTGGGAAACAAGAGATAGGGTTGATTTGGACCCTCCACCAAGGGCCACGAAATTCCCCTCTTCCTCCATATATACAGCCCTTAGGGCACCGCTTAGACCTTGGGATTTGTTTAGTTAAAAGTTAGCCATTGCAACTTCGTACTTCGTTTGTGTCCAACGACCAGACCAAGACCGCTTACGGATCCCCACCATTATCAACACTTCATATATATTCGCAATATTCAGATTGCTTTATCATATTCTTGCTCGCTCTTCGATTGCTTGCAGGAATAGACCTTCGTGGTCGCTGATCGTGCTTCCGCATCGCCAAGAACCTCAGGAGATTGGTTTAGCGATTGCTAAGGCGCAACGTCGTGCACGTTTGTAGTCGGATCGTCAAAGTTGACTCCACCAAATCGATAGTTATCATCTCATCGAAAGATCGGGACCCTCGCCTCTATCATTTCCCCTCGTTCCTCCCCGTGATTTCATCGTGTTCTTCCGCGTATTCTTCGTGATTCACCGTAGGATCCGCTCCAACGTGAAAGATCATCCACGTAGGGTTCCGCCCTGCATCATCATGGTATCATGAGCCACGTTGATCACGTTTTTGGAGCCCCTACCCCTCTTTTTCTAGCTTGTTTTTGTTGATTTCGTCCTAAATCCGAAAATCCCCACCAAAAATAGCCCCAAATTTTTTTTTGTGACTTGTTAGTTTTGATGATGTTTTGTTGATTTTGATCCGTGGATTTGCTTGGTTTCAAGTGGATCTAGCATTCCCCCAAGTTTCCCCACCTTCCATCCACGAAATCCGTCAAAGTTTACCCCCGAAATCATCAATTTCCGCCCCCAATTCGAAAATTTCCGCCCCAACCGAGATCGATTTTAATCGGGCCGACATCCGGCCTCAGTCGGACATCCGGCCATCCGCCGACATCCGGCCCCAAGCCGACATCCGGGCCCTGGAGCACCAAATCTGCTCGGTTCTGGACAGACACCCCCGGAAATCCGGGCTGCACCCCGGACATCCGGCCCCTGGGAGTTCAGTTTTTTCCGTTTCACCGTTTTGGCCATAACTAATTCATCCGGAGTCCGATTTTGACGTTCTTTAGCTTGTTTTGAAGCTATTGACACCCCCCATCCCACAAAAATACCACCAACATCATTTGACTCCATCAAATTTTTGAAAAGTTGGCAAGTTTGCCTAGGCCTTCCACCATATCATCCGCATAACCACCACCGACTTCCGCAACCTAACCCATTTTGTTCCCCTTTGCATTTGAGGTTGTTTGAGTTGTGATTCGATTTTCCTAAGGTGTTTCGGCTACTTAGGGACGGTTGCATCTTCATCAACCACCACCACCACCATAACTTCCACATAGGCTTGCCCACCATACACTTCAACCACCTCAACTTAACCCAATAGTTGTTTGAGCTTGTTTGAGTTGTGGCTTGTGTCTCCTAAGGTGTTTCGACTACTTAGGGACGGCAACTTCAACTCCGACACGTGTATAGCCCATCATTCCACTTCCGCATTGCCAAGTGCAAACCACCACCGCATTCCCGCTACCACAATTTGACATTTGTCATTTGAGATTTTGAGTTCGCGGTTTTTCCGTTTCCTAAGGTGTTTCGGCTACTTAGGGACGAGTCTCCATCATCTTGGTATCTACATCAAGAGCACCTCCACTCATCATCGCAAAGGACGGTAACCTCGACGACACCATTGTATATTCCCCTTGCAAACTGCATTGATAACCCCTAGCCCATTTTGCGTTACTTGCCTATCGAGACTAGCCATTTGAGTATTGCCGGCAAAGTTACTTGTGCACATTAGTGATCTACACCATCCATTGCATACATACCATATCATCTTGGTATCATCATATCATCCATTGTGTCACAATATTGTTCCCGCATATACACAATTGTTATCTTGGTTTGTGCAATTGTGCAAAGTGGCCATACATATAAAAAAAAGAGAATAAGCTATTAAGCAAAAGAGAAAGAGAGCAAAGAAGCTTGTAAGCAAGTGCCATAGCATCATACCATATTGCATATAAGATTGTCATATCCGATCATCTTGGATGATCTTGAGAGAAACACCGGGAACCATACATACATAGCATACTTGGGATAGAAGTTTATCCATTTTGCATCTTATAGGTTGTGTACAAGTGTCGTATCCGCCTATTGAGCAATCGTGCTAGCGCCTCTCTTGAGTTGTGCAACACGAGCGTTTTCCGTGGATTCCACATTTTGTGCTCATTCCTTGGTTGCACGACCCCATTTATCCATCCGTGTGTGTGTTTCCGTGTGCCATTCTTTGCTATTGGTCCATTTGTTTCACTTGCGAATTTGTGAATCTCTTTCAACATTATTGACTCTTGCTAACATTTTGCATCAAATTTTTGTGCCACTATCCTCACCGAGCTCCTCCATAAGCTTTACTTGTGTAGGTGTGAGAACCGACAAGGATTGGTACTAATAGTGCTATTTCATTGTCCGCATTTGAGTGGACTTGATTCATTGTCAACATCGGTCAAGGTACATTGGTATAAGTTCTTCTCTTTCTCCCACTCATATTTGCTCGAGTCTTGTGATGGATAGGCAAGGCATTTCATCTCCGGTCTTCGACAACAACGACGGCGTGAACAACTACATCACCAAAGCGTCTATCTTCGATCTACAACGACAAGTGCAAGGCACACAATCAAGATTGCGAGAGCGCATCGAGAACATCTCCATCGACATTCATCACTCCGAAGCAAGGAGAAGGGACTACTTCGACAAGAAACTTGCCGCACATAAAGAGGAGCAAGATGCAAGGATGGAGGAGATTCGGGCCTTGATCAAGTCTTCTTCCCCTTCATCATCTTCAAGGCGGCGACATTCAAGCCATAAGTCTTCTCATGTAGGGCGGAACCCTACGTGGACGATCTTTCACGTTGGAGCGGATCCTATGGGGAATCACGAGGGACACGCGGAAGAACAAGAGGGAAAACACGGGGAAAATGAGAGAGAATACACTCAACCGACAAGAAATCAATCACACAAGTGCTAGATTATCGAACACATAGAGTGGCACAAGATTCAAGATCAACAAAGGTAAGGATACACGAGTAGCCGTTCTTCTCCGAGAGGAGGTCTTGATGGGGTCCGCCCTAGAAGGGGGTCTTGAATCCGCTTGGGGGATCTTCTCCGTAGAGGTCCTGATCTCCGAGGAGAAGTAGCCAAGGGGATGAGCAAAGGCTCTCACACCAAAATATGAGCTAATCCAATGCTAACCTAGAAAGAGGAAGGGGATGGAGTATATATAGTCTAGGGGGGCGAAGAGGTACATGGGTCTCGGCCCTTCTCTTGCGCAGACAGCGGAGCCGGATGTCCGGCGTCGGCCCGGATGTCCGGGAGCCAGGAGGCGCCGGATGTCCGGCTGGGGGCCGGATGTCCGGGCTGGCCTGGGTCTTCCAGACGCAATCGGGTGCGGGGCGCCGGATTTCAGGCGAGGGCGGATGTCCGGCCCTGTGGTCTTCGGCTCTTGTGGTGGGCGCCGGATGTCCGGCTGAGGCCGGATGTCCGGCTTTCTTTGAAGGGCGGATGTCCGGGCTGACGCCGGATGTCCGGGCTCTGCAGACTTCTCCGGTTCCTCTCGTCGTGTTCCTTCATCCTTGTACTTGGGGACTTGTCCATCCTTCCGAGCATCTCCGAGAGGGTCTCCTTGGTACCTAGGCATGCATAGGGTCCTCGCCTTAGGTAGCAACCGTGTCTCACACGAATGGAAAGGGGAAGCATTTAGGAATGGGTTCACCTTGTGTCCAATGGCGAATAGTCGAGGTCTCATCTTATGTGTCCTTGGGGCTTGGAGAGTAGTTGGAGTGTACATGGGGATGAACGTGGTATGCTCCGCATCATCTTCGGAGCGCGAAAAAGATGCAAGTGCAAATCATCCTCGTCCACATCTACATGGCGACCACCATCACGTTCGTGATCCACATCGTCATGAAGGGCAAGTCACCTCCAAGCATCATGTGCACGACGACGACGAACGACATCTACAACGACATCATCATCATGAAGATGCTCCACAAGCGCAAATGCACAAGTCCCAACACGCCAAGTCGAAGCTTCATAAGCACAAGAGAAGACCGCGAGACGACCACCACCAAGACGGCGCTACGGCTACATCAACCACTTCGGCATCTTCGCCAAGTGTTCTCAAGGCATCTTTGCCTTTGGACGTACGGCATCTTCGCCTACTTCCCACATGTACGCCTACTTCGACTTCATCAAGTCCAAGGCGACCACCTCTGAGCGAGGGCGACACTTCCATCTTCGAAGCCCTCAAGGAAGATGGCCGAGCATGGGAAACTCCCTTCGGTCATGGAGACGAGCTATGAGGTGCCACATCATATGGGCCTCCAACACCAAGACGGTGACAAGACGGTCGAGCAAGGGCCATCCCCTTCGACCAGGGCGACGGGCGCGAACCTCTTCAACAACATGAAGACGACGCCCACATTGGACTCATACTCCGAGTCAAGCTACAAGACCGCGCATGTAGACATTTGCACCAACATCTCTCCGACACCCACATATCATGAGATGACCCAATTGCCATGTGAGGAGAGCCACCACCACATGAGTGACATGAGTGACTCCACCCTATATGACATTGAGTGCATTTCCTATGAGAGGATGAGTGTGACCACCACTAGTCCCACACTTGAGAGCATGCCACACATCCTATGTGAGGTTGAGCGCCATTTGAGTGACTCCACCAACCATATGAGTGAGAGCATCATATTGGGAGTGAGTGAGCCACAACACTTAGTGAGTGAGGTAGTTGACACGGCATGTGAGGCCACTATGATTCCTAACGAATTAACCTCTACTCCTAGTGTGTTTTCTTCTTTGGTGCTAGGTCTCCTACATGACGACATGCCTATCCTTGATGAGTCTATGCCTCCATTAGAGACGACGATGGCCATGGTGGATGATGATGAACCCCCCACATGGTTCCATCAAGATGAAGATGACAACGAGACGATCTTCAACACCTCACCTACAACTCATGAGCGACCTTCCAAAGGTAACATAGGTGATGGTGCTTCTCTCGTCCCACTAGTGGACTCTCTTACCATCGATTGCTCCCTTGATGTTGACCCACCTATTACCATGCTTCATGCTAGTGAAACTTCTTCATGCCTTGACTTACCTATTTATGATGAATATGATGATGAGCATGTTGAGTTGCCTAGTTGTGATGCTATGCTCCATAGGATATCATGTGAAAATTCTTTTGGTCACATCATATTTGACAATCCATTGAACTTGTCATATGCTATGAGTGAGATCTCCCATATTGCATCATTTCAATCTCAACATAGTAACTATGCATGCCCCATTAAAATCAATCCTATTTGCACTTATGGCATAGATGACGAGATGATGGTCATTGGCTTTTGTTTTTCATGTGATGATATTGCCATGCTTCCTTTACATGATTTGCGCAATTCGTCTACTATTCCATGCCATGATCACATTGTTCCAAATATGCATTGTTTTGGATGTTGTCCATATTCTCCATGTGATGTTGCTACTCATGCTCATGAGGAGACCCCCATAGTTTCCTCATACATATTAGGAGATTTTGATTCCTCCCATACTTTGCATGATTCACATAATTGCTTGCACCTTATGCATTCCATGGATAACAATGCTCTAGATATTTCTCATGATGCATTACACAATTTGAGTCTCCATTATGCTATACATAACAACAAACCTATCATGATGGATGACATGTTTCTATATCACGCATCTCATTTATTTGAGCATTGGATATTTTGTGCTCACCGACACATGCACGTATGCATCATGATGGATGATGCATACATCTACCACGCACACACAATTTTTCCTTTGTCTTTGTTTTGTGTAGGTACGCACGTATACTCGTCAACATCTCAATCCCAAGAGTTGACGAAACGAGCTCTTGAGAGCAACGATGCTTTGGGATCCCGTGGACTATCCTTACCACCGTTCCCTTCGCGCAAGGACTACGCCCATCTCTTCTACTTGGCTCTCACACGGCTATGGGCCATTTACCACTTATCACCTTATGCTCATTTTCCCGTGTTCACTGTGCATGTTATGCTTGCTCCTATGCCTTTGCCATGCAATTGTGACCCTTGCTTGCATATACCCATGATTCACCATTATGATACTCCTATGTGTATTTGCATGCTTGGTGGAGATCCTTGTTGCTTTTGCCATGTTTATCATGTGCCCCATGCTATTGTTGATTGTTGTGTTGGAGAGTCATGATGTCACATTGCTATTTACATATGGTATCTCGCCAATACATTGATGATAATTTGCTCATATCTTGCTTTCATGCTTGTGCTACGACATGTGAATTATTCATGCCCACTATTTGCACACATGACATGCTTGCCATGATTCCTTCTAGTACGTTGCATCTTCGCACTACTAGCTTGCTTGACTTGATCTCTATGATTGCTAGCTATGTTGCATCACCCATGTTCCACTATCACTTGCTTTCTTGGGTTGATGACATATATGTTCATGCCTCTCACATGATATATCTTGTGTATTGTCGCTTGCCTCCTATAGTTGCCTCTATGCTTAATGACCTTGGAGACTTGGACACTTCACTTGTGATGCATGCTTGGTTGATTGAGCATATTGTATTTGGTTGTTCTCGCATCATATGCCTCCATACTATGAAATGCTCCCTTGTACTTTCTTATAATGAGCATGATGATGAGGACATCAATACCATTGTTACACCCACAGCCCCTGCTGCTATACATACTGGACCAATTACTAGAGCTCACAAGACGCCAATTTAATTATCGTACTTTCGCTTCTTGGTAACGATTCCAATGTTCATGAGAATATGATGCTACCTAAATTGGATACATTTGTTTTGCTTACAAATGAAGGGCCTACCATGGACAAGAAAGATGAACCTTGGAGCAAGTTCAAGCATGGAGATGTTGGCATGCTAAGGGGAACAAGAACGGAGTTACAAGTGATGATTCCAGACTTTGAAGCCACCCTAATGAGTGCATGAGGCCTTGGACGAAATATACAAGATGCCACTTCATAATATTCGTCCATAGGCTATTCTAGGTGCTTTCGTCGCTTTATTATTGGGCCAGGCCCATGTAATTTCGAAATACTTAAGTATAGGCTGTTTTAGAGTCCGTATGTGTGGGGAAACAAGAGTTAGGGTTGATTTCGGACCCTCCACCAAGGGCCACGAAATTCCCCCTCTTCCTCCATATATACAGCCCTTAGGACACCGTTTAGACCTTGGGTTTTGTTTAGATTAAAAGTTCGCCATAGCCGCAACTTCGGCGTTTCGTTTGTGTTCAACGACTGCACAAAGGCGCCACAGAACCCCACCTTGATCAATAAAGCTTTCATCTTATATTCGCAATATCCAGATTGCAATCTCAGTTTCTTGCTTGTTCTTCGCTTGCTCGCAGGAAATGACCCTCGTGGTCGTTGATCGTGGTCCGCGTGGTCAATAACCTCTCGGAGTTGGTTTAGCGATTGCTAAGGCGCGACGTCCTCGCACGTTCGTAGTCGGATCGTCAAAGTCGACTTCCTCCAAAGCGAAAACCAACATCTCATCGAAAGATCGGGACCCTCGCCTCTATCACATGATGCATACACTTGTTCGGTATCTTACCACACGAATGATAGGTTTTGCACTTCCGCTAAGCTCATTTGTTTTTCCGAGTGTTTGACATGTTCTTTCATTTTGAAGGATTCACAAGGCATTACCGTCATGAGACATATTGGTTATGTGAAGGCATACATGATGTGCAACTCCAACATCTTCCTAACATTCATAAGGTGAACTCCTTCCCTTTGAGCCATCCTCAAATCACGCATATTGATGGGTCACTCTTTCATTGTTGTTTCCTTCTTGTTGTCTACATGATACATCTCACGGACGGAGGAGCGACATTGGAGATTGGCTCTATGGACCTTTACATTGAGGAGCGCTTGGACTTGGATGCACCTTCGGAATTCCACTCTTGCCACGACTTCGAGCATTGGTACACCAACACCTCCATATTTGTTGATTGTGCTCATACATGTCATGCTCGATGGACATATCATACTCACCACAAGTTTGCACCCCATGCATGGATTGACACACATTATGATTGCCTTGTTGCATCTTGTATTCCCATGTCATCCATGATATATGAACTTGTGCATTTTCTTAGCAAATTTGTTGTGATCTTTCTTGATGGCATCTTCATACATAATGATCACATTGCCTATCATCAAAATTGCATGATAACATAATCATGTTGCGCATCCATTGCCATATTCATGCTATTGATAAACCGTCTCACTATGACATCATTTTGCACCGTGGTTGCATTGATCACATTCACTTTGCATTTGTGTGCACAATGAATGCTTTACATGTCATTTTACATCATTTGGATGAGCATCTCATGCCTTGTCATGAACAATTCCTTTGGACGACCTCATTCTTACATGATGGACACCTTGTGTGCGCTAACCATTGTATTTCCAAGTGTCGCTTGTGTTTGCTCTTTTGCATGTGTACCACTCCGAGACACCTTGAGTACTTGGATTGCGCCATGCCTTCCACTTTGTCCGACTACAAGTCCGCCCACGACAACCGCTTCCATGGTGATGAGGATTTCGATCCGAGGTCGGATCTTTCCCAAGGGAGGGAGATGATGCGAGCATCCGACGATCATCCCCATGTACACTCGAGCCTCGCCATTGGACCTAAGGTGAATTCGCCCTTTCCGAATCTTCCTTTCCGCATGTAAGACATGGATGCTACATCAAGCGCGGACCTTGTGCATACTCAGTACACCCGAGGAGATCATGGAGAGCCCAAGGACAAAGGCTGCAGCGTGCGCGAAGCGAGGGAAGGAGAAGGAAGAAGAGCCAGCTACTAGCAGCGGCGGACATCCGCCCCAGCCCGACATCCGCCCTTGCCTCGACATCCGGCTCTTCCGAAGCCCGGATATCCGCCCTTCGCCCGAAATCCGCCCTCCATCACCGAATGCGTCTGAAGACCCAGGCCAGCCGGACATCCGCCCCAGCCCGGACATCCGGCGCCTCGAAGCCCGGACATCCGGCCGACGCCGACATCCGGCTCCGCTGTCTCGCAAGACAAGAAAGGGCCGAGACCCATGTACCTCTTCGCCCCTAGACTATATATACTCCATCCCTTCCTCTTTCTAAGGCAGCGTTGATTTAGCTCATTAGATAGAGTCATCATCCATACCGGATCTACTCCACGAGAGACCGCGCCCTCTTCCGAGAAGATCCACCTTGATTCAAGACCGCCTTTGCGGACAAGACCATCATCAAGACCTCCTCACGGAGAAGAACGGCTACCGTTTGTATCGTCCTTTGTTGACCTTGGATCTCGTGTATCTCTTTGTGTTCTTTGCTCTAGCACTTGTGTGACCGATTCCTTGTTGGCTGAGTGTTTTCCCCTCGTTCCTCCCCGTGATTTCCTCGTGTTCTTCCGCGTATTCTTCGTGATTCACCGTAGGATCCGCTCCAACGTGAAAGATCATCCACGCACGGTTCCGCCTTACATCACAAAGACAATCGCTCCGATCGTGACGCCAAGTTCTTGAGTTACTTTTGAAGACCCTATGCGCTAAGCTCGAATAAAGCTCTTGTTCTCCTCGGCATACCATCCTCAAACCGACGGCCAAACGGAGGTGACGAACCGCACGCTATCCACTCTACTTCGTGTCTTGATCAAGAAGAACATCAAGGAGTGGGAAGCATGTCTACCCATCGCCGAGTACGCCTACAATCGTGCAAGACATTTAACTACCGGCAAGTCCCCCTTCGAGGTCGTCTATGGTTTCAACCCGTTGTCCCCATTGGACATTCTACCACTTCCTCTCCAAGAGCGCACCAACATGTATGCAAGTGAACGAGCAAGCTACATCAAGAAGATGCATGAAGATACAAGGCACACCATTGAGCGCCAAGTACAACGTCAAGCAAAAAAAAAAAGAGTCTGGAAACCACCCTCCGTTTAGGCCCAAAATTTTCCGAAAACGTACTTGTCAAAAAAAATTTTGGCTATCCTATTTTTAGGTGTTCATAAGCGTATTGAGACAGTCGCCGTTATAGAAAGTTTTTTTTGACCCGTTTCCAGTTTTTGGGTCCGGGCAGTCAAAAAAAAAATTGGTCAAAAAAATTTCGTGCCCATCCTGTCAGTTTGACCTGGGAAGAGTTTTGAGACACTCGCCATTATAGTGATTTTTCACAAAAAAAAAAAAGCAGCGCAAAAAAAAAAGCAGCGCAAAAAAAAGCGAAAAAAATTCCAGAGTGTGCTTTTCCCTTGTTTACGTGCAGCGCCGTGATTTTGTTAGTGTTCTAGGCTCGCGTCTCTAGCACGGTCTAGCCTAGGACCAGCACAGTACCGTCGTTGAGCGTTTATTCAACTTTGCATCTCTGAATTGATTATTGCTGACCCTTTTGCTACCATATTATAAGCCTTCCCAGCTCCACATACATCTACATCGTATGCTTGACTCTCCCCGGTAATCGCTCTATCCAAGCTTTGAGAGTTTTGACTACATCGGTTCTCGATCACCGCTTCTGGGTAAGAACTGGTAAGACTTTGAGATTTGCTTGACGGATTTGTGACTGTCCACCACACCACCACCACCACTTCCTAGTAGTCTGTCGAATCATATTCTTGTGTGTTTCTATTGCTGCTAACCATGGCAGGATCACAAGCCGACGTGACTGACTGGGAGAACATGACAAACAAAGCGCTACATGATAAGTTTCAACAAATGATGAGTGGGCAGGTGGAAGATGTGCTAAATAGATTTGAAGAGGCCATGGAGAAGATAGATGGCATTGAGAAGGCGTCAAACAAAGCTCGATAACAAGTTTAATGAATTGCTCGCTGCGGCTACCACCACCACCACCGGCGGCACCTAACGCACCTCTACAACAACAAGGACTACCTCCACATCGCGAAACAGCCCTCCGCCGAGCTTCCCGTGTCCCTCTTCAGCCTGGCCAAGCTGCTGGTGCTGCTGTTGATACTTCTGTGGCTCCTGCTGCTGCGGCGGGGGAGGATGATTATGTGAGAGCTTACGAGGATGAGGTTGATCAACATTAGAACTACGTGCAACCACCAGCACCACAACCACCAGGTCGTCCACATGCAAATAATGGCAATGTTCGGGCTCCCCTTCAGGTACGAGATCATGACCATCTCCCTAAACTGAAATTGAATATTCCACCATTTGAGGGTAGATATGTTCCTGATATATATCTTACTTGGGAATTAGAAACTGAACAACGATTTACATGTTTACAATATCCCGAGGAGAGACGTGTTCCTGCTGCTGTTTGTGCTTTCACTAGCTTTACATGTGTTTGGTGGTCTGAACATTGTAGATTATATCCTGTTCCAGCTACTTGGGCTGCTTTGAAAACTGCTATGCGTACTCATTGGGTTCCACCATATTATCAGCGTGAATTACTTCAAAAATTGCAGCGCTTAAGACAAGGAAAAAATTCGGTAGAAGAATATTATCAGGAATTACAAACTGGCTTGATTAGATGTGGTATTGTTGAGGAGAATGAAGCTATGCTTGCACGTTTTCTGGGTGGATTAAATAGAGAGATTCAGACCATTCTAGACTACAAGGATTATAATAATATCACTCGATTATTCCATCTTGCTTGTAAAGCTGAACGTGAAGTGCAGGATCGACAGGCGTTGGCGCGAACTAACTTTTCTGTAGGTCGACCTTCATCATGGACACCACGTGCATCATCTACTTCCACACGTTCTACTACACTGGCACCTCCGTCGGCTGCCACCTCCAACCGTGATACAAGAAAGCAGTCACAACCACCACTATCTGCCAAGAGCACACCTGCTGGGCCTACACAGAGCTCTTCTTCTTCCATGGCGTCAACAGGGCACACAAGTGATATTATTTGTCATCGTTGTAAGGGAAGAGGATATTTTGCGAGAGAATGCCAATCTCAGCGTGTGATGATTGCTACTGAGGATTGATAGAGGCGAGGGTGTCCCGATCTTTCGATGAGGTGATAACTATCGATTTGGTGGAGACGACTTTGACGATCCGACTACAAACGTGCACGACGTTGCGCCTTAGCAATCGCTAAACCAACTCCGAGAGGTTATTGACCACGCTGGAGCACGATCAACCTGACCACGAAGGTCTATTCCTGCAAGCAATCGAAGAACAAGCAAGAATATGATAAAGCAATCTGAATATTGCGAATATATATGAAGTATTGATAATGGTGGGGATCCGTAAGCGGTCTTAGTCTGGTCGTTGGACACAAACGAAGTACGAAGTTGCAATGGCTAACTTTTAACTAAACAAATCCCAAGGAAAAAGCTACTAGATGGATCTACTTATATAGGAGCAAGGGGTGGCGGCCAAGGAGGTGGGAGGACGTCCCAAGGCAGCCTAAAACTAACCCTAGGTCGTACAAGGCCAACGGGCCCAAGCGGAGGTGACGTAACACCTTTGGACTTGTAGTTTGACTCGGATTCTGCTGTAGCGTCAGATTGTTTCGTCTATAACTCAACGCTCCGGACGGATTTTAAGGTGATTCCAATTGGGTTGGAAAATGCACGAAATCTATTTTCCAACAAAAAAAGAATCAACCAATTTGGAGTCCGTATGAAAAAGTTATAGACGTTTTGAGTCAGGTATGTCTGTGCAGTCCGAATCTGAGTCCAGAACGTGAGAGACTTGGACTCTATCTTCTCTTGGGCCAAAAGTGACGTGAGAGAACTTTTGAACAGCAGGTAAACATCTCTTTCTCCCTTATCTTCATATGTGGATTGTACAAATGTCCCATACACCTGCAATTAGACATGGCACAAAAGTTTGTGAAGTATTTTTGTCCTGGATGACATAAATAAATTATTGCATGGTTTGCATTAGAAATCACCTCACAAATATACATGTATGCAATATTTTGGTCGTATCCAAGGTAATCATGTCCTCATCATCCTCCCTTCTTGAAAACAAAGCCGTCCTCGGCGTTGCTTAGTCTGAAATATGGCTAACAAAAGAGACAAGGTGTACATGTTGTATATGTATATGTCATCCATTTTACTTCCCTTGATTTTTGCACATATGACACATGAATAGATGAGTAACTTGCATCGCTCATAAAATCTAACGCCAAAACATTATCACAAGAAGTAGAAGGCATGAAAATATTACAACTCCGTTTGCACATATAAGTGAAGCTCTTATTCATTTCAAAAGATTGACAATGTTCATCATTAAACCATCCCAACATTGGTGAATAAACCTTACTTGCATCAAGTTTACATGCTACAACATGCTTAAATAAGCAAACATGCAATAAGTTATTTGACACAGAATCATCACCAAGATTAGAGGTCATATCAAAATGATTAAACATTGATTCTTTTGCATCAATAGTTAATTCAATGGGTGCACTCAAAATTGTTGGTATTTCAGTTGTTTGATCACATGACGCATTCATGATAGTATCAAGATTCTCTAAAATAGGTGATGTGCTCAAATCACCAGTTAACTCAACACATGATGCATTCAAGTTAACTAGGGATGTATCATTCTCATGTGAAGTTATATCATTAATACCTTTACTGTTACCTTGTCGCAAAGACGTAGCTGATGTAGGTACGGGCCTTGATAATGCACCATACACTTGAGATGATGTCGCGCTCACAATCTGGGGTGGGGCTGCTCTAGTAGGTGCAACGGTGGAGTAACCAACTGACGATGGTGAGCATGAACTGGAATAGTAGTTGTTGTAGTCACCCAATGCATCCTCCTGTAGCTGTCTCTCAAAGGTACAAGCGCGAACATACATACCAATAATGGAACGAGGAATATAGTGAAATCTTGCACGGATATCATGGTTCAAACCACCAAAAAATCTATTCATTGTATCATCCTCAGATTCTTCTATGTCACAATGATGCATATAAGAACTCTTTGTAGTAAGTATGAACAGTGTTACTGCCTTGTTTTAATTGTTCAAATTTGCGAAGCAATTCTCGACGATAGTAAGGAGGAAAAAATTGTTGTCTCATTACAGCTTTCAAAACTTTCCAAGTTGTGGGTTGGTTATCAATGTTTTTCTTACAATGTACACTCCACCAAACAGAAGCAAAACCAGTAAATGCTCTAGTGGTAGCTCGTATTCTCTCAAGTTCAGAAAAATCATGGTGACTAAAAACTTCTTCTAATTCCACTTGATAGAGGCGAGGGTGTCCCGATCTTTCGATGAGGTGATAAATATCGATTTGGTGGAGACGACTTTGACGATCCGACTACAAACGTGCACGACGTTGCGCCTTAGCAATCGCTAAACCAACTCCGAGAGGTTATTGACCACGCTGGAGCACGATCAACCTGACCACGAAGGTCTATTCCTGCAAGCAATCGAAGAACAAGCAAGAATATGATAAAGCAATCTGAATATTGTGAATATATATGAAGTATTGATAATGGTGGGGATCCGTAAGCGGTCTTAGTCTGGTCGTTGGACACAAACGGCAGTACGGTTGCAATGGCTAACTTTAACTAAACAAATCCCAAGGAAAAACTACTAGATGGATCTACTTATATAGGAGCAAGGGTGGCGGCCAAGGAGGTGGGAGGACGTCCCATGGCAGCCTAAAACTAACCCTAGGTCGTACAAGGCCAATGGGCCCAAGCGGAGGTGACGAACACCTTTGGACTTGTAGTTTGACTCGGATTCTGCTGCAGCGTCAGATTGTTTCGTCTATAACTCAACGCTCCGGACGGATTTTAAGGTGATTCAATTGGGTTGGAAAATGCACGAAATCTATTTTCCAACAAAAAAGAATCAACCAATTTGGAGTCCGTATGAAAAAGTTATAGACGTTTTGAGTCAGGTATGTCTGTGCAGTCCGAATCTGAGTCCAGAACGTGAGAGACTTGGACTCTATCTTCTCTTGGGCCAAAAGTGACGTGAGAGAACTTTTTGAACAGCAGGTAAACATCTCTTTCTCCCTTATCTTCATATGTGGATTGTACAAATGTCCCATACACCTGCAATTAGACATGGCACAAAAGTTTGTGAAGTATTTTTGTCCTGGATGACATAAATAAATTATTGCATGGTTTGCATTAGAAATCACCTCACAAATAATACATGTATGCAATATTTTTGGTCGTATCCAAGGTAATCATGTCCTCATCAAGGATGGTGGGTATGAGTCCGCTAGTGACTATGATGAAGAGACTTTGGCTCTTATTACACATGAAGAACACGGTGGAGATGATTCTGATCATGAGACCCAATACATGGCTGCTGAAGATGCTGACAGGTATGAATGTTTAGTTGCTCAACGTGTTTTGAGTGTGCAGGTTACAAAAGCTGAGCAAAATCAGAGGCATAACTTGTTCCATACAAAGGGAGTTGTGAAGGAACGTTCTATTCGCGTCATCATAGATGGAGGGAGCTGTAACAACTTGGCTAGCATGGATATGGTGGAGAAGCTTTCTCTCACCACAAGACCACATCCACATCCTTACTACATCCAATGGTTCAACAACAGCGGCAAGGTTAAGGTAACACGTACTGTTCGTGTGTATTTTAGTATCTCTACATATGCTGATTATGTTGATTGTGATGTGGTACCTATGCAAGCATGTTCCTTATTACTTGGTAGACCATGGCAATTTGATAAAATTCTGTACACCATGGTAGAAACAATCAGTATACTCTTGTTCACAAGGATAAAATATTACTTTGCTTCCTATGACTCCTGATTCCATTTTGAAAGATGATATTAATAGAGCTAATAAAGCAAAACAGGAGAAAAATAAGAGTGAAAATCAGATTGTGGCAAAAGAATTTGAGGAACAAATGAAGCCTAATAATAAACCATCTAATGTTGCTTCTGAAATTAAACTGAAAAGTGCATATTTATTTGCCACCAAATCTGATATTGATGAGCTAGATTCTAGCAAATCTGTTTGCTATGCTTTTGTGTGCAAAGAGGCATTATTTTCATTCGAGGACGTGCCTTCCTCTTTGCCCCTGCTGTCACTAACATTTTGCAGGAGTTCACGACGCCTTCCCACAAGACGTGCCACCGGATTACCACCTATTCGAGGGATTGAGCATCAAATTGACTTAATTTCCGGTGCATCGCTACCCAACCGCGCACCATACCGTACCAATCCAGAGGAGACGAAGGAGATTATGCGTCAAGTACAGGAGCTGCTCGACAAAGGTTATATACGCGAATCTCTTAGTCCTTGTGCTGTTCCTATTATACTAGTGCCTAAAAAGGATGGTACGTCGCGTATGTGTGTTGATTGTAGAGGCATTAATAATATTACTATTCGTTATCGTCATCCTATTCCTAGGCTAGATGATATGCTTGATGAATTGAGTGGCTCTACAATATTCTCCAAAGTTGATTTGCGTAGTGGATACCATCAAATTCGTATGAAATTGGGAGATGAATGGAAAACAGCATTTAAAACTAAGTTTGGATTATATGAGTGGTTAGTCATGCCTTTTGGGTTAACTAATGCACCTTGTTCGGACTATTCTACTTATGACAAAGAATTATATGCTCTTGTTCGGACTTTAGAGACATGGCAACTGATAGAGGCAAAGGTGTCCCAATGTTTCGATGAGATGGTGGCTATCGTTTCTGTGGGAGTCGACCTTGACGATCCGACTACGAACGTGCGAGACGTCGCGCCTTAGCAATCGCTAAACCAACTTCCGAGGGTTATTGACCACGCCGGAGCACGATCAACCTGACCACGAGGGCCTGTTTCCTGCGAGCAAACGAAGAACAAGCAAGAAACTGAGATTGCAATCTGGATATTGCGAATATAAGATGAAAGCTTTATTGATCGAGGTGGGGTTCTGTGGACGCCTTTGTCCGGTCGTTGAACACAAACGGCACGCCAAGTTGCAGCTATGGCGAACTTTTAATCTAAACAAAACCCCCAGGTCTAAACGGTGCCCTAAGGGCTGTATATATGGAGGAAGAGGGGGGAATTTCGTGGCCCTTGGTGGAGGGGTCCGAAATCAACCCTAACTCTTGTTTCCCCACACAGACGGACTCTAAAAACAGCCTATACTTAAGTATTTCGAAATTACATGGGCCTGGCCCACTAATAAGGTGACGCAGCACCTAGAATAGCCTCGGGACGACATTTATGAAGTAGCATCTTGTATATTTCGTCCAAGGCTTCATGCATCCATTATGGTGGCTTCAAAGTCCTGAAATCATCACTTGTAACTCCGTTCTTGTTCCCCTTGCGCATGGCATTATCTCCATGCTTGTTCTTGCTCCAATGTCCATCCTTCTCCAAGCTAGGGCCTTCATTCATAAGCAAAACAAATGTATCCAATTTAGGCAGCATCATATTCTCATGAACATTAGAATCATTACCAAGAAACGAAAGTACCGATAATTTAATTGGCGTCATGAGCTCTAGTAATTGGTCCAAGATATGTAGCAAGAGGGGCTGTGGGTGTAACAATGGTATTGATGTCCTCATCATCCTCCCTTCTTGAAATGAAGTCGTCCTCGACGAAGCTCATATTCCTCACCCAAATAAGGCTTCAAATCTGCAATGTTAAAAGTGGACTAACCCCAAAATCTGTAGGCAGCTCAAGTTTATATGCATTATCATTTATTTTCTCTAACACCTTAAATGGACCATCAAGACGTGGCATTAGCTTTGATTTGCGCAAATTAGAAACCTATCCTTACGCAAATGTAACCAAACAAGATCTCCGGTGCAAAGACAACATGTTTTCTACCCTTATCTCCAGCAAGTTTATATTTAGCATTCATACGCTCAATGTTTTCCTTAGTTATCTCATGCATTTTAAAATCAATTCAGCACGTTCTTTAGCATCAAAATTAACCTTCTCCGAAGATGGAAGAGGCAACAAATCAATAGGTGCACGAGGTAGGAAGCCATACACAATTTCAAAAGGGCACATCTTAGTTGTAGAATGCAATGAACGATTATAAGCAAATTCAATATGAGGCAAGCATTCTTCCCACATTTTCTTATTATTCTTCAAAACAGCCCTAAGCATAGTAGACAATGTTCTATTGACTACTTCAGTTTGTCCATCGTTTGGGGGTGACAAGTAGTACTAAAAGCAGTTTAGTCCCCAACTTAGCCCATAAACATCTCCAAAAGTGGCTAAGAAATTTAGTATCACGATCTGAAACAATAGTATTTGGCACACCATGCAAGCGAATAATTTCACGAAAGAACAAATCAGCAACATTAACAAAGATCATCGCTTTTATGACATGGTATAAAGTGTGCCATTTTCGAGAATCTATCCACGACAACAAATATGCTATCCTCCCTTCTTTGTTCGAGGTAAACCTAAAACAAAGTCCATAGATATATCCTCCCAAGGAACACTAGGCACAGCAAAGGCATATATAAACCATGAGGATTGAGTCGTGACTTAGCTTTTTGACATGTAGTGCAGCGAGCAACAAAACGCTCAACATCCCGTCTCATCTTTGGCCAAAAGAAATGTGTAGCAAGTATATCCTCCGTCTTCTTGACGCCAAAGTGTCCCATTAATCCTCCTCCATGCCTCTGCAACAACAAAAACGAACAGAGCTAGCAGGAATGCATAGCTTGTTAGCACGAACACAAAACCATCATTAATAACGAACTTCTTCCATGTTCTTCCTTCTTTACAATTCTGCATTACATCTTTAAAATCAGCATCATGCACATATTGATCTTTGATGGTCTCCAAACCAAATATTTTGAAGTCAAGTTGTGAAAGCATAGTATAGCGACGAGACAAAGCATCAGAATAACATTTTCTTTACCCTTCTTGTGTTTAATGACATAAGGAAAGTCTCAATGAATTCAACCCATTTAGCATGTCTACGATTCAGTTTAGCTTGACTTTTAATATGTTTCAAAGATTCATGATCGAATGTATAACAAATTCTTTGGGCCATAAATAATGTTGCCATGTCTCTAAAGTCCTAACAAGAGCATATAATTCTTTGTCATAAGTAGAATAGTTCAGACTAGGCCCACTCAATTTTTCGTAAAAGTATGCAACAGGTTTGCCATCTTGTAATAACACACCTCCTAATCCAATTCCACTAGCATCACATTCAAGCTCAAAAGTCTTATTAAAGTCGAAAGTTGGAGTAAAGGAGCATGTGTCAACTTATCTTTCAATACCGTGAAGGCTTCTTCCCATGCGGTACCCCAAACAAAAGGCACATCCTTCTTTGTAAGCTCATTGAGAGGTGCAGCAATGGTGCTAAAGTCTCTCACAAACGCCTATAGAAACCAGCGAGTCCAAGAAAACTCCTCACTTGTGTGACCGTTTTGGGCTGCGCCAACTCTCAATAGCTTCAATCTTGGCTTTATCAACTTCAATTCCTGTGGAGTAACAACATAGCCAAGAAAAGGTACTCGGTCGGTGCAAAAGGTGCACTTCCCAAGGTTACCAAACAAACGTGCATCACGAGAGCATTAAAACAGCACGTAAATGTTCCAAATGTTCTTCCAAAGATTTGCTATAAATCAGTATATCATCAAAGTAAACTACCACAAATCGTCCAATGAAAGCACGTAAAACTTCGCTCATTAATCTCATGAAAGTACTAGGTGCATTAGTTAACCCAAAAGGCATGACTAACCACTCATATAATCCAAACTTAGTTTTAAATGCTGTTTTCCATTCATCTCCCAATTTCATACGAATTTGATGGTATCCACTACGCAAATCAACTTTGGAGAATATTGTAGAGCCACTCAATTCATCAAGCATATCATCTAGCCTAGGAATAGGATGACGATAACGAATAGTAATATTATTAATGCCTCTACAATCAACACACATACGCCGACGTACCATCCTTTTTAGGCACTAGTATAATAGGAACAGCACAAGGACTAAGAGATTCACGATATAACCTTTGTCGAGCAGCTCCTGTGCTTGACGATAATCTCCTTCGCCTCCTCCGGATTGGTACGGTATGGTGCGCGGTTGGTAGCGATGCACCGAAATTAAGTCAATTTGATGCTCAATCCCTCGAATAGGTGGTAATCCGGTGGCACGTCTTGTGGGAAGACGTCGGCGAACTCTGCAAAATGTTAGTGACAGCAGGGGCAAAGAGGAAGGCACGTCCTCGAATGAAAATAATGCCTCTTTGCACACAAAAGCATAGCAAACAGATTTGCTAGAATCTAGCTCATCAATATCAGATTTGGTGGCAAATAAACATGCACTTTTCAGTTTAATTTCGAAGCAACATTAGATGGTTTAATATTAGGCTTCATTTGTTGCTCAAATTCTTTTGCCACAATCTGATTTTCACTCTTATTTTTCTCCTGTTTTGCTTTATTAGATCTATTAATATCATCTTTCAAAATGGAATCAGGAGTCATAGGAAGCAAAGTAATATTTTATCCTTGTGAACAAGAGTATACTGATTGTTTCTACCATGGTGTACAGAATTTTTATCAAATTGCCATGGTCTACCAAGTAATAAGGAACATGCTTGCATAGGTACCACATCACAATCAACATAATCAGCATATGTAGAGATACTAAAATGCACACGAACAGTACGTGTTACCTTAACCTTGCCGCTGTTGTTGAACCATTGGATGTAGTAAGGATGTGGATGTGGTCTTGTGGTGAGAGAAAGCTTCTCCACCATATCCATGCTAGCCAAGTTGTTGCAGCTCCCTCCATCTATGATGACGCGAATAGAACGTTCCTTCACAACTCCCTTTGTATGGAACAAGTTATGCCTCTGATTTTGCTCAGCTTGTGTAACCTGCACACTCAAAACACGTTGAGCAACTAAACATTCATACCTGTCAAGATCTTGACAGCCATGTATTGCGTCTCAGGATCAGAATCATCTCCACCATGTTCTTCATGTGTAATAAGAGCCAAAGTCTCTTCATCATAGTCACTAGCAGACTCATACCCACCATCCTCAGTAGCAATCATCACACACTGAGATTGGCATTCTCTCGCAAAATGACCTCTTCCCTTACAACGACGACAAATAATATCACTTGTGTGCCCTGTTGACGCCATGGAAGAAGAAGAGCTCTGTGTAGGTCCAGCAGGTGTACTCTTGGCAGATAGTGGTGGTTGTGCCTGCTTTCTTGTATCACGGTTGGAGGTGGCAGCCGACGGAGATGCCGTGTAGTAGAACGTGTGGAAGTAGATGATGCACGTGGTGTCCATGATGAAGGTCGACCTGCGAAAAAGTTAGTCCGCCCAAGGCACATCGATCCTGCACTTCACGTTCAGCTTTACAAGCAAGATGGAATAATCGAGTGATATTATTATAATCCTTGTAGTCTAGAATGGTCTGAATCTCTAGATTTAATCCACCCGAAAACGTGCAAGCATAGCTTCATTCTCCTCAACAATACCACATCTAATCAAGCCAGTTTGTAATTCCTGATAATATTCTTCTACGAATTTTTCCTTGTCTTAAGCGCTGCAATTTTGAAGTAATTCACGTTGATAATATGGTGGAACCCAACGAGTACGCATAGCAGTTTTCAAAGCAGCCCAAGTAGCTGGAACAGGATATAATCTACAATGTTCGACCACCAAACACATGCAAAGCTAGTGAAAGCACAAACAGCAGCGAGAACACGTCTCTCCTCGGGATATTGTAAACATGTAAATCGTTGTTCAGTTTCTAATTCCCAAGTAAGATATATATCAGAACATATCTACCCTCAAATGGTGGAATATTCAATTTTAGTTTAGGGAGATGGTCATGATCTCGTACCTGAAGGGGAGCCCGAACATTGCCATTATTTGCATGTGGACGACCTGGTGGTTGTGGTGCTGGTGGTTGCACGTAGTTCTGATGTTGATCAACCTCATCCTCGTAAGCTCTCACATAATCATCCCCCCCCCCCCGCCGTAGCAGCAGGAGCCACAGAAGTATCAACAGCAGCACCAGCAGCTTGGCCAGGCTGAAGAGGGACACGGGAAGCTCGGCGGAGGGCTGTTTCGCGATGTGGAGGTAGTCCTTGTTGTTGTAGAGGTGCGTTAGGTGCCGCCGGTGGTGGTGGTGGTAGACGCGCGAGCAATTCATTAAACTTGTTATCGAGCTTTGTTTGGAACGCCTTCTCAATGCCATCTATCTTCTCCATGGCCTCTTCAAATCTATTTAGCACATCTTCCACCTGCCCACTCATCATTTGTTGAAACTTATCATGTAGCGCTTTGTTTGTCATGTTCTCCCGATCGATTCGTCGGCTTGTGATCCTGCCATGGTTAGCAGCAATAGAAACACACAAGAATATGATTGACAGACTACTAGGAAGTGGTGGTGGTGGTGTGGTGGACATCACAAATCCGTCAAGCAAATCTCAAAGTCTTACCAGTTCTTACCCAGCAGAAAGGTGATCAAGAACCGATGTAGTCAAAACTCTCAAAGCTTGGATAGAGCGATTACGGGAGAGTCAAGCGCACGATGTAGATGTATGTGGAGCTGGGAAGGCTTATAATATGGTAGCAAAAAGGTCAGCAATAATCAATTCAGAGATGCAAAGTTGAATAAGCGCTCAACGACGGTCTTGTCTTGGTCCTAGGCTAGACCGTGCTAGAGACGCGAGCCTAGAACACTAACAAAATCACGGCGCTGCACGGAAACAACGGAAAAGCACACTGGAATAATTTTTTTCGCTCTTTTTTTTGCTTTTTTTTTTTGCTGCTCTTTTTTTTGAAAAATCACTATAATAGCGAGTGTCTCAAAACTCTTCCCAGGTCAAACTGACAGGATGGGCACGAAATTTTTTCGACCAAAAAAATTTTTTTTTTTTCGACTGCCCGGACCCAAAAACTGGAAACGGGTCAAAATTTTTTTTTTTTTCCGAAACCTACTCCGGCAAGGAAAACACAAATCGGAAACTAGATGGATCTCGAAAACAAACCTAATATGAGAAGAACTCGGATTGGTGGTGGATATATGGTGGTGATATATGGCAGCGGTGGTGGTATATGGTAGCGGTGGTGGTATATGGATATGGATTGGTGGTGGTATATGGATACGGATTGGTGGTGGTATATGGATACGGATTCGAGCGGTGGCGGATAAGCAATGGTGGTAGATGGCGGCGATGATGATGGTGCGCGGCGGCGTGACAACTTATGACTAGAACTCAAACTCTAAAAGACTAGACTCTAAGACCAGCAACTTGACACGACGATGCAACCGCAAATTCAACAAAGCAAAACCCTAAAAAGATTATGCAAAGGCTCAGATTGGTTCGGATATGATGAACTAACCCTAATTTTTTTGTGGCTTTTTCGTGGACTTTAGGTATGAAGAATGACTCGATCTAATCTATGAAAAACTGTAAAATCTCACCGAGCAACCTGAAAATCTGATACCACTTGATAGAGGCAAAGGTGTCCCGATGTTTCGATGAGATGGTGGCTATCGTTTCTGTGGGAGTCGACCTTGACGATCCAACTACGAACGTGCGAGATGTCGCGCCTTAGCAATCGCTAAACCAACTTCCGAGGGTTATTGACCACGCCGAGCACGATCAACCTGACCACGAGGGCCTGTTTC